>CM032232.1:100802500-101052500 GCA_019009955.1 Riptortus pedestris | reverse complement strand
TTAATTTTTACCTCGCACAGCCTGAAATAAGTCGTAAGGGAATTCTAGAGCGACGAACGTCACCGAAGGCCCCTCCGGCATTGGGTAGAGTTTGACGTGTCCCACTTCAGGTCCGTCAGCGGCGAAAGTGTTAATAAAAAGAATATTTTTGTCGTCGGTGTGGTCACTTGAAAACTCGAGGAATCGAAACACAAATCGAAACTCTAATAAGAGTTAGGATTGAGCCGAACATAAACAAGACCATGCCGAACAGAGAGGCGTAAACATAGAAAGCATACAGGCAATCACCTTTGGTTATTCATACAAGCTAGAAATGTACACACCATGAGAAGCGAGCCCCGGCTATAGTTGTGTGTAAACAACCCTCACAAAGCCTTTGCAAACTGTTAGCACTCCTCCCACTTCCTTCATAGCAGGATTTAATTCCAATGTATTTTGAATCGAATGTGATTCCGCTTAATTAACATTTCCTCGGCTGACCACACGTGTTTGCTCTTTTCACCTGCAAATATAGATGAATGTATATATATGAAAGTCAAATATTCCGTCCGTATAAGAAAATTTAATATATCGGTTAATTTTCCAAACACCAGGGCTCTCAGTAAATGGAAAAACCACAGCATGTAGGTTTCCAGGTAGATAATTCATTTCATTACTCAACATATAGATTTTACGATTTTTCTAATTACTATGTATAAACCTTGCCAAATTATGTTTATTCTATAGATAACAGAAGAATCCATTTTTATTCTGTGCCCTTTTCTAAACCTCCTTAACTGTCTGTGCTACACATGACAAGCTACTCATCAAGAGTCTTTGTGATTTCTTTACTAAAGTTCATTTCTTGATCTGTAAAGTTGTTTTTCGAGATGTCTTATTCCATAGAACATACTGTTCACCTTCCAAGAAGTCTTACTTAAATTAATGACTTATTGCCTAATACTACCTGTACCAAGTTTATAGATTTCATTGATAGCAGTTACGGCCTTACAAAGTAGTTCTACAAGACGCTGTCCGATTAGACAATTGATATAAAATGAATGTTCCACGCTAAGAAATTTCTCTTGAGAGGACATTAAAGGAATGATGTTTTTTTAAAATTTATTATGTTATACACTTATCCATCCATTGTTGAAAAAAGATCAATACCTCCACTATGTTTTAAATGTTTATTCCAGGACTGAATATCAAGGCCAGCCTAATCATCGTCATCATAACAACCATAATATACAATAGAAAAATATATATATTATATATATATATATATATATATATATATATTTATATATATATTCAATATTTTTTAAAAACGTATGATAAGTCGTACCAATTAAAACCAACGATTCTCTATTTCTCTCGCAGTAAGAAGCCTATGTAAACAGGAATCAAAATGTTAGGTGGGCTTGAGATGTTTAATGACTAAGGTACTGAAAGTGAAAATCAAACGAGTAGAAGCTTTAGAAACTCAGAACCCCCCCCCCCCAAAAAAAAAAAAAACTAAACAAAACTGTTAATAGTCAAGTCAGAAAAAAATGTATAATGCAGTATTTGTTGAAAAATAAAATTCCTACAACTTTAGTTATATACATTTTTTTTCAATCCTTCGAAAAGAATTTATAGCGGAAGTAAAACACCGAAAAGACAATATTGACTTGTTGAGGAAAAACTTCTTATTTCATAATACAATAAACAATTAAGAAAATATGCTGTTTGAATTATTTAAAACTCCACTACTGTTAATTTAATTATCTATTTCACCATTGATACCTACATATGTTTTTCTTTTTTTTTTCTGTATATTAAAAATTTTATTTTACAGAAAAAGTATTTATTTTATTAAAAAAAAGCTGTTCCTTTGCAACAAGCACATGTTTGTACAAATGTGGGTAGATGAAAGAATTGGCTACGCTTCCACTGTAACAATTTATAAAACGGCAGATCGCTTTCCATGCTTTGCATCATCGTCAGTGCCATGTGACTGTGAGCCAATAGGTGATGCCAGGTTGAGCTTGCTTCCATATTCTGAGTTGGTATTCTGGTAGGTGGATGTGACTTCTAAAGTAGGTAGGATGAAAGAATTTGCTTTGCTTATACTGTAACAATTTATTATAATTTATAGAAGTCACTTCCAACTGCCGGAATACCAACTCAGAATGGAAGCTCGGCAAGCTCAACCTGGCATCACCTATTGGCACACAGTTACACGGCACTGACGATGATGCTCTGCATAGAAAGCGCTCTGTCGTTTTAATAAATAGTTACAGTGGAAGCGTAGCCAATTCTTTCATCTACCTTACTTAGAAGTCACTTCTACCTGCCAGAATACCAACTTAGATCATGTACAAATGGTTGTAAGGGATGTTTGGCAAAAAAACTCCCTTCCTGTAGGGTTACTTCAGAAAGGAAATGAATAAAAATATATGAATACACACATATAAGTGCTTAAATACCAGTGAAATAAAGAGTGACAGTTTTCAACTCAATGGAACAAAATATAAGTAGTACGCCATAAAAAAAAAATCAAATAAACTGAATCAAAGAAATTTTTCTAAGTGAGTGGGCTAATCCAGAGCGTATAAAGTTGTGGGAGAGAGAAGGCAATTACTTTGGTGACGTGAGGGATTGTGAGGGTGGAGTAGAGAGAGATTAGTGAGGTGTGAGGCAAACAGAGATACTAAGTGAGACACGAACTGAGAGGTTAAAGAGGGATCAGCCGAGTAGCCAGCGACCTCTGCCGGATTATCCCCAAATTAATACAACGGATTACAACGTGTCCTCAACCTCTTCATAGCAGGAGTATTACAGGGGATTAACCCCCGGTCCTCTGTTTCTAATTTAACCTTCAGTCTTCCTCTGAATTAACCTTCTCATTTGTATATTGCATTTTCCTAGCACACCAAAATTAATAACTGATTCTTTTTTATCGGTGAACATTATGCTAAATATATAACCCTTTTTTTTTAATTTATTTACGTCCGCTTTATGCTTTTATGGCTAATTTTCTAGCCATGGTGGGGAACACTTCCAGGACAGAACTTTCAAAGACAAATCCCCTTGATGCACATCTTTTTAACTTGAAGGGGTCCAAGTATCTTCACAGCAAGCTGAGCCCTGCTTTCACAGCCGGCAAGCTTAAATCCATGTATGGAGAAATGGACCATTGCTCCCAAGGTCTCTTTGAGTATTTTGACAAGGTGGCTGATGGTAGAGATGTTGATCTTTTTGAGCCTCTGGCTAGTTTAACTACAGACGTCATAGGTAAGGCATCCCTAAAATTGATATTTCAGGTTTAGAATATTGGTATTTTGCTGAAAATTTGAATTAAGAAATATTTTTTTATTAAAGTCCATTTAATGCTACTATGGCTAATTGGGACGGGTCATCTACAGGTTACCACTCTTTTCTATCCAGGGTGGGACTAAGCATTTTATTTAATGAGTCCGTCACTGAATAAATTCTTATTGCCCAGACGGGAATCGAACTCATTACTAAATGTTTGCCATGAGAGATTAAGACCAACGCTTTCTGTTTTAAATAATACAATATTTGTGGAAGATTTTCCACAAGGCGAATCAGCTATTCAATTTGATTCGAAATGGCCAGTGCCTATTCGCAGGAGATGAGGAAAATGGGGTCCGTTTAAAACTATGTATATGCGTATGAATGTGTGTGTGTGTGTGCGTGCGTGCGTGCGTGCGAGAGAGAGAGAGAGAGAGAGGGGGGGAGAGAGAGAGAGAGAGAGAGAAAGAGAGAGAGAGATAGAGAGAGTGAGAGAGAGAGAGAGAGAGAGAGAGAGAGAGAGAGAGAGAGAGAGGAGAGAGAGAGAGAGAGGGGGAGAGAGAGAGAGAGAGAGAGAGAGAGAGAGAGAGAGAGGAGAGAGAGAGAGAGAGAGAGAAGAGAGAGTGAGAGAGAGAGCGAGAGAGAGAGAGAGAGAGAGAGAGAGAGAGAGAGAGAGAGAGAGAGAGAGAGAGAGAGAGAGAGAGAGAGAGAGAGAGAGAGAGAGAGAGAGAGAGAGAGAGAGAGAGAGAGAGAGAGAGAGAGAGAGAGAGAGAGAGAGAGAGAGAGAGAGAGATACTAACTCCAATTTCATGGCTCTTTATTCTTCTTTCCAACATGAATCCAAGGCAAGGTAGCTGTCATTAGTGACTAATGATAATGATTTGTCTAAATAGTAGATAACTGACTGGACATAACGAGATATTGCTTTATCTAAATCTAAAACTAGGAGTGAGTAACTAAAACCGCAGTCAATATCTGTTAGCGTGGCCCTGCTCCCGCTTATCAATCAAACCCGCAAATATAATTAAGATATGACTTGCTGATTAATCAATGCTCTACCAAATTTAACTTGACCTATTTCATACTGGCAAATGTGAAGTTATTGAACACATGAGTTAAGTTTTCATTCATTCTAATCAGAGTTGGTGTTATCATAACATGCTGGTGCTAAATAAACTAAACAGATTTTCCTCGTGAAATGATAGTATTGGCACACTTTTTACATTTACAAAGGCCAAGTCGAAAGACAGTTTTTATGCCTTTACAATCTGATGTAAATGATGTATCGAAAGCATAATACCTCGTAATTCTCAATATTGTATTTAGCCGTAGCCGCACTCTCCATAAAACGAGACTTAAAATTTGAGGTGGATGTATATATGACATTTGTTAACTTATCAGTGATTTTTTTGAGAACACGTGTGAGGAAGTTGGAGTTTTCGTAAAGACTGTAAAGTAAAGCCAAAGGTAAAATAAAATATTCTTAAAGGAATAGTTTTTTTTGCAACAATATCTGGGGAAAATAATCATAGGAAATATCTCTACGAACAAATTTTGTTTTACAATGAAAAGTATAATAACGGAGGCCATTACATCTGTAAAAATTCATGACTTCACTAAAATTCTGAGATAATAATATGAGAAAGAATCACATATTAAAGAAATATTTTCCATAATATTAAAGTACAAAAAAGGTAAGCACATGTAGAAGTAAATATATCATCCTAATATTGCCAACCACCATCGCAGTGGGGCACAAAACTAAATAAATAAAAAAAAAGTAATAATATAAATGTGCTAGTATATAGGAATAACATAATTTTTTTATTAAAACCATGTTAAATTACTAGTCTAATGTTTATTAACTGTCTTTATTACTAGTCTAATGTTTATTAATTGCCTTTATTACTAGTATTTAATGATTATTTGTTGTATTTAATTTTTTATTTGTTGTTTCAGTTTTTGATATATTTCTATAATTTTGTTTTCATTTTACATTGTGAAACTTTGAGCCAAATCGCCAAGATGCGGGTGCTCCTGTATAAATAAATAAATTAAAAAAAAAAAATTCTATTTTACTTTAAAATTTGTCGTCGTTTAAATTGTTCATAAAATTCGACTTTAGCAACGTTTTTAGTTAGTTACTTTACATAAATAAGATGAATAATTAATTTAAAAATGGACTCAAATTTTTATAATCCGTGAGCAAATAACGATTCATTGACTATTTTATTAAATTCGTAATTGTCAGATTTTAGAAGATTTCCCTTAAGGGAATCCAGCTATTGAGGTTGTAGTTATGACGGAATTTTCGAAATTTTTCTTCAAATGTCCATCAATCCTAACTAGTAGATTTGTTTTAATTTTTCCATACATTTTTATTATTTTATACTTTATTTGAATACTTGAGCACGCACACACACTCACCCTCAGTCGTTTTATGTAAACAAGTTCGTATGAAATCGGACCAGTGGGAGGGGGGTTTAGAAGGGAGGATTTTCGAAAATTCGAAATATTTCCGTCGCAGTGCATCAAATCGAAAAATTGTATAGAACCAACCTTATTTGGAATTGAATGTACTATAAATATTGTTATATACATTTATTCTTTACCTTGAATATTAACCGAGATATTGGCATTTTTATTAAATTTGGGCCGATAACGTACGACGGAATTTCCCGCCAAAAGCTAGTTCGGCCCTTTGCCGTAACTGTTCGGCTCTCGTATGGAGATTTCTCTATTGTAAAACTTCACGTGGGAAATCTGCTTAGTTTACGCAGCCCCTGCGTGACGGACTTTTAACCCTAGTATTACCGACCTCTCCCAGGTCGCATGGATTACCAAGGGGGGGGCTCCTCGAGCCCACAACCTTAAAAACCTTTTTTTATGGCGATGATTATGATTTTTTTTTTTTATTTCAGGTGAATTATGTTTAATGAACGTTTCTTATGACACCTGTGAAAAAAAAATATTAAATTACAAAGATAAAAATAAATTAAAAAAAAAAGTTCGGATGGAGCTTATGGAAACAGCTTTTTAGCAGATTTTATTTACGGGAGGAAATCAGCTATTGAGGTTACTCATGACGCGAGTTATTCGAAAATTATAATAGAATTCCATTGAAAATAAAATTATCAGATTCGTAATGCAATTATGAGGCCCGTTCAAAATTATTTTTTTTTCCGAGTCTGTTAACGCTCTAGCGATCGCAATTTTTATTTACTTGACATTAACCAAACTTCTCTTTTTAAAAAAGTTTTATGCAAAAAGATAGATCAAGTCTCAGTAATATATTTTTTTATATGAAAAAGACCATTATTCGGAGGGGGGGGGAGAATATAGAGGGAGATTTTTTTTGAGAAAAAAAATCTCTGAGAAGGTTTGTGTATGTTAAAAGTGTATTGAACCAATCTTATTTGAGCAATATAAGTTACTATAACACTTGATTACTAGTTATTCTAGTATTAAATATCAGTGGGCTCGAGATATTGGCATTTTTATTATTACCAAGGGGGGGGCCGATAACGTACGACGGAATTTTTTTTCGCAACATAGCTAGTTTTTCCTTATTTAACTGTTATGCCCTCACTCGTATGGATGTTTCTCTGAGGTATACATAACTTCATCGTGGGAAATCTGGGTGAGAGGGCACAAAAACAAAAAGTTGTGGGCTCGAGGAGCCCCCCCCGTGGTAGGTGTAGGGTTAATATATATATATCTATATATATATATATATATATATATATATATTATCTGATTTTAACTATATTTTAAATTGTTTTATTAGTTTATATGATTGACTGATTTTATGTTGTTTAATCTAGGACAATTTTTAAGACTGATTTTAGTAATTTTGTTTACGTTATAACATTTTAAATGTAGGTATTTTGACACATCACATGGCCTTAAACATGTTTCTTTTTTATTTTGTTAGCACCTGATGATGGCACTATTAGTGTCGAGAGGCCTTGTGCATTAATAAAGAAATTGGTGGAAAGACCTGTTTCCCATATAGGATTTTATGTAATGAGTCTTATACTAAATAAATTCCTAATCGATCTCACTAATCGAGGTATTTCAATTGAGATTAAGTCTTAACTCCTTCGGCTAACATGAGCAGTGTGAAAATAAAAATACAAATAACTAGAAAAAAGATACGAAAAAATGCATAAAAAACAATTTTAGAGTATTACATCTTTAGCACAGCGATTGTTTTAATAGTATTTTTTTTTTATCCGACTCATGCAGAATAACTAAATTGAGATATTTTCAATTTTCGAATTCCCACTTCCTCTAAACCACCACTCTTCCTCGTTTTATTTCAGCCTTGAACGAGAACAACCTTTAGAATTTATGAAACGTTTAAACATCAAGAATGGAATTGTTCAAATAAACATTTTCAAGTACAGAACTTAAAACCTTAAGTAACTAGGTCACACATAACATATTTCTAATCAGTTTTATTTTAAATGCTAACATTATGATACAATAATACAGTTCTATTGGTGGATTTTCCTTAACAAGTGGATCTTCCCTGCGTAATTCGTCTGTATTCATGATGCGATTTTCGAAAAATGTCTTTAAACTTCCTATCCCACCTAGAAGATCACGAATATGAGGTGATATATATATATATATATATATATATATATATATATATATATATATATATACTCAACCGCAAAAAAAAACCGGACACTTAGATTTAGTCTTATAATTTTGTTAAATACTTAATATATATGTATATTAATCTTTTTAATTAAAATAATTGGTTGATCTATAGGTTATTTAAACAAAATCTGCCAAAAGTGAATAATTTTTATTGATTATTTACAAAAAAATACAAAATAAAAGAAAAAGATAAATTAACACATTTAAAAAAAAAATTATTCTTCATTTTTATTACAGTGAATGGTAGACTTCACTACCCCAAGCGTTTCGGCAATGTAACGTAAGCTCCGGCCTTCCATCTAAGTTTGAAAGACCCATTATTCTGGACCGAAATAAAAATAAAACATTAATTAAAGAAAATGCTTGGTTAATAATTAAAGATGTTTAAATGTGCGAAAAACTACTTACAGTTTAGAATAGATCAACTTCACGACAAATAAATCTAATCTGAGTTTTATCTAATTGTTTACTAATCCTGAAGGGATTAGTTCAATGGACTTAGACTCTAAATTCTCTCTAATAACTAGAATACCCACACAAAGAAAATTGCTGAAAATTAGCTTTTAATACGACAAAAGTGAAGTGTCCCGTTTTTTTTGCGGTTGAGTGTGTATATATATCAATGTTTTTGAGCCATAATGTCAGAAAAATAATAATTTCTTCATACACACATATATTTTATTTCGAGTGACCACACTCACTTCTCAAGGGGCTATTTCTTTACAAATTTAGAAAAAGAGTTTGTTAATTACATTGTTTTATACCTTAATATTTTATTTTTGGACTGATATTAATAACGTTAATGCTATTAAATTAACTTTTTTAATAGCTGAATCACTTAATAATATCAACATTACTAAAATATATAATACATGTTTTTGGAATAAATATTTAATTGGATATTGATCTATAACATTTTCCCTTTGTACAAATTCAACCTGCCAATCTCCTCTTCTGGAATTCATTGAAAAATTATTTTTTTTGAAGAGGAAATTACATTATATTAAGATTAAAATAGACAATTAGGATACATTAAGGATTCTAAATGGATTACTTGTTTCAAGCATATATTCTATGTATTCAATTAACATATCCATTAAAATGTGGAATTTGTATGAATAAAAGGACTTTTGTTTTCTTCATTCCTAATGCCATTGTAATACGTTTAAACCAATTAAACATAATGTGCTTTCCTGATCAATATAATTAGCATTTAGGAAGAACAAATATTTGCAATCGTTGTTTTCAATTATTCTAATTGTAATTTCCTTGAATATATTGATAAATAAGTTCCAGGTTGTTTAGGTCGCCATTGTCCGAAACGTTTTCTAAAATGGCGTGACGAAAATGAGCAATTTATTCGCCTGCTGACACCCCGCGTCGACAAGAATTGGCTTCGGTCCATTAGCTAGCAAAACCATCGCTCATCCCCGAGCTGTCTAGTTTCAATTCCTGGGACAGATCATCTTCAGGGCATTCTAGTAACTTATTTCATGATTGAGTGCCTCTGCCCAAGATCGCCTGCATTTCAAGTAAGTCGTTCGTCAAGTCAAATAGCAAAAGTCCGTCACGCAGGTGTTGCGTTAACTAAGCATTTTTCCCGCGTGCGTCACGTATTTGCATTTACCTCATATCGTAAAAGTTCAATGAGAACAATATTTGGTATTTAGGCTACAAATAATATACCAGCTTTTTGCTAATTTTACATGAGAAGGAGTGCGGACTTACAGAAACCTAAAAACTAAAATTTTGTTTTCAAAATTCGCGTAATGAGTACGACCTCAATAGCTGATTTCCCTTACGTAAATCCATTATGTATGGAGGTGGTAGTATGGCCTGAACAAAATAGTGAAAAAAACTTGCATAATAAAATTTATAGAACATTACATTCGCAATAAGATTGGTTCTATACAATTTTCTCGATCCAAAGCATAATAACGGAGATATACAGAAATTTCGAAATTCTCCTTATCTAAAGTCCGATTTCACCCGTAAACGAGCTTGATCTTTCATTTCACATAAAATGATTATAAATCACGTTTCGTAACTATAGGAACAAAATTACTACAGCGGTAACAGACAAATATATATATATATATATATATATATATACATATAATTTAACATACATACATACATATAATTTTGAATGTGCCTCATTTTCGTCATCTGCTAGGTACGCTCGATGAACATTTGAAGAAATATTTCGAAAATTGCGTCATGAGTACCTCAATAGCTGATTTTCCTTATTTGAATTCTGCTAAAAGGTATAAATGTTTTTCTTTGATGACGTTTGCGATGTAATTTTCAAATGAACCTACTTTATCATTGCATACACAATTTTAAGACCTACTTAAAAGTGCGTCGGAAAATTACACAGAACCAATCTTATTGAAAATGTAATGTTCTATAGACGTTGTTAAGTACATTTTTTTTTTTTCATTTTATTGAGTATTAGCCGAGATATTTGCATTATTTTAGTTTTGGGCATTTAGTAATCCCCTACTCCTTATACTACTAACTACTACTCATGTCAAATTAACAATTATCTGTTATATTATGAAGCACTTTTTTTTGAAGTCTAAATACCAAATATTGTTTTTATTGGACTTTTACCTTTTGTGAAAAAATGCAAATACGTGGGATATCTGTTTACGGACTTTTTAATTACATTTCTAAACGTCTGAGCATTTTGAAACTTACCCTCATTTGGTTCAGAATGACGATTTAGGTGCTTTTTACATTACTTTCATTCTTCATATTATTTACATTGAACCCCTTGTCCCCATACCATTATGAAAAATCACAAACATATCCCTTGCGGAATTTTCGTATCATAAATGTGTAGTTTTCTATAGTATTTAAATTTCTTTTTTTCAAATGTATAACTATAATCATAAGTCAATGACATGGGCATGGCACTAGTTGTATTATTTGTTTTATTACATTCACAAATCACACGATACCTTAACATTTATGAAATGAAGTTTCATTCGAGATTTGTAATACTCTACGATATCACTATTCCTTAGGCAATCAATAGTTTATTCAATTATAACCTGAAGCAAAGAAGAAGGTCATTGCTAAACCTGAGGCCCCAGCATTGATCTATCAGCTGATATGAAGGCAGAGAGGCCTGGTATTTAAATATCAGATGAAGACAAGGCACGCAGGTTCATTCACGCCTCCAATATTTGGAGTGGTATCATCTAACCCGGGCCATCTGTGTACCATCTCACATTTACAACATTAACATTTCATTTAGTTGGATCTCCGATAAACATGCCTATAGTCTCATTAATTAGCTGATTTCCCTGCGAGGGAAAGCTATTGAGGTTATAATTATGATGGAATTTTTGAAAAACCTCTCCAAATATATGATTTATATATAAATTTTTTATACATATTGTCGGGAAAACTACGTGCTTGAAAAATTACGAAGACTGTTATTCAAGTATTGAAGAAGTAAGAAGTAAATGAAACAGCCCGATGGAAAGAAAAACAGGCACTGAAATATATCAGAATATAACACGATATTTTATTGAAAACTATTTACTATATCTAGTACTGTAATTTATAATGAATCAGAATAATTTGTATCTCAATCAATGCAATTTAAGTACTCCAAGAACTTAGAAGACGGGGGTCACCAGAACATATTTACATGTACCTCGTATAAAAATGGTCTCTTTAAAACAATACTCTGTATTAAACTTTCGAATAATTTGGCTTATTATATAACAGAGTATCGCTTATGTAACATGAGTAGAAGAGGGAGTTTGCTAAAGCTGAAAACTGAAAAATGCAAACGCCTCGGTTAATATTCAAGATAGAGAATAAATGTATATAACAATATTTATTACATTCAATTCCAAATAAGGTTGGTTCTATAGAATTTTTCGATTCGATACACTGCAACAGAAATATTTCGAATTCTCGAAATTCTCCCACTCTGGTTCGATTTTAGTCGTTAACAAACTTGATCTTCATTTTTACATAAAACGTTTAAATATCGAGTTTAAAGTGTGGGTTATCCAGACAAAAATGACTGCTAGTGCGTTAACAGACAAATATATATATTGTTACGTTTAATAAAAATACAATAATAAACGTGGATTATTAGAGTCATTTTGGATTTCAAAGTTAAACTCAGAAGCTTCAGAGTTCTTATCACTGGTAAATTAACTTGACAATGCACTACACACTTGGTAAATTATTCTTAACTACTACTCACAGTATGCACTGATAGCTTCACTTCTTTTTGCGGAGTACAATAACTCGGGATCACAGGAATCACTGAAGATCACAAAACACGGGACTGCACTGATCTTCACATAAAACACTGTACCGCATTGAAACTAAAATGCACTGATGACTCAAGCTTCACTAAACGCACTGTTACTCGCTAGAAGAGAACTGAGAACAAACATATTATCGTGCGAGCTCGGCCCCTTTTATAGGCGGGCGGCGAGATCAAAGAAGAGATCCCAGAGATGTCGCAGAGAATATTCCTTGCCCCAAGGGTCCTTCCATTGGTCAGTTCCCATCATTTACTTCGTATTTCTTAAATACGTGACTAACTCTGTGTTACTTTTCATGTACGCAGTTTTTGGAAACTCTATATACAGAAATGTTTTGGAGAAAGTTCTAAACGTTCTGCAATTCCATGGTCCAACAGAAGAAGGTAATACTTTTAATAATAATACAAATACTTTTCTATAACATAGTCGAAATGAGTTATTCTCAAATAAGAAGACAAACGAAGTTTAGGGAAGTTAATTTGTTTTAGCAGATCGGCTATTGAGGTCTTACTCATGACGCAGTTTTCAAAAATGTTCTTCAAATGTCCATCGATCCTACCCAGAAGATGACGAAAATTAGAACTGTATATATATTTTTCTGTTACCGCTCTAGCGGTCGCAATTATTGTTTATTGTTATACAACTGTATATTTAGTCGTTTTATGTAAAAAGAAAGATCAAGTTTGTTAACGGATTAAACCGGGCCAGGGAGAGGGCGGGTTTAGAGGGGAGGATTTTCGAAAATTTGAAATATCTCCATTATCTTAGGTCGGATCGAAAAATTGTATAAAACCAATCTTATTGTACTTTAAATGTACTATAATTATTGCTGTACATGTATTCACTATCTTGAATATTAACGGAGATATTTGCATTTTTCAGTTTTCAGCCTTCTGCTAACCGTCGATTCTACTCATGTTACATGAACAATACTCTGCTACATAATAATTCACATTATTCGAAGCTTAAATACAAAAATTGTATTCAAGAGACCTTTATTATACGAGATACATGTAAATATGTTCTGGTGACCCCCCCTTCCTCCCCCGTCTTAAGGTTTTGGACTACTGAAATTTGATCGATTGAGATAACAACTATTCTGACTCATTATTAATTGCAGAGCTTAATGTAGTAAATAGTTCTCAATAAAATTAATATTTATATTCTGATATTTCAGTAATTATTTTTCTTTCCGGTGTGAGACAGGCAGACCCGTTTGCTTACATTTCTAACGCTCCCTGTCGGGAGGTTATTGAAATTGGATGAAATATTTCTTATTTCCGTTTGTATTTATTCTAGGTGGTATTGTGTTACCAGTATGTAAATTTATCTATTACTAAACTTCACGAAGGTCATCTGATTAGATTACGCAGCCCCTGTGTCCGTGACGGACGTTTTTTGTTAAAGGAAATGTGTAATAGGGCTAGTCACCTTACTTACGATTGTTGTCATTTGTAAATATGTATGTATTAATTTATTGATCCATTATTTTAGTTTACTCATTATAATAAAGCCTTAATTCCTTGAATCCCTTTACATACTACTAGGTATTTAAAATCTTTCGACTGAAAGCTTACGGACTGCATTACCTTGAAGATTTTCCTGGCCTTAATTTAGTAAATGTAGAATGACTAGTAGAACAATATTAAATGTTTTGGTTATAAGAACATCTGTGTAACTGAGGAAATGAGAGCACAGTGGTCATGGGATTAGGAGCCGCGACTCCCATTAGAGTCGATGGGTCGACCCATTAGATCGACTCCACTCACAATCGATACTTCATTATCAGCTCGTTCACATTGATAGCCCTCGCATTCCAAGCAGTCTTGGGCTCATTACTAGCGAGAATTCACTTAATGAACCTGTCTAACATCCGGACAACCCTCTGCTCACTTCATTTCTGTCCCCCAATGCCTTCTATATCGCCCCTCACAACTGCCCTCTCAAGGGTTGTTTTAATTAAGTTATAAAAGGTAAGATTGAGTGACACAGAAAATGTTATCCATATAACAAACGAGTTTTTTATTTTTAATTTTGCCTTATGTATTGAATTTCCTTTGTTATCTATGGAATTTCCTATTCAGGAAAAAACATGAGCTATTAGAAATTCACCTACAAACACGTCTAATGTACTATATTGCACAGACTTGTAGAAATTAAACTCCGTCTCTGAAGGGTTTATTCATTTAAGAAATGTATATATATATACTTCGTTTCGATCTTTCAGATCTCTTCAGCTAGGCGTGCACAAACGTGAGCTTTCGCTCCAGTGCTAACCTAGGACAAAGTTGAGTTTAACGAAATATTTAAATTAAAGTGTATTCCAATACTCTTCGGGTAAGGCTGTGAAACCTAGTTCGTTCGACACACGTTCTTTTGACAAAAGTCAGTTTGAGAAACGTCTTTAGACAAACGTCGTTTGAACAGAATATCTATTGAACAAGACAGTTTTGCCTTACAATCCAATCCTTCCAACGCTACTTCGCGTTGCTGCTGAGTCACCGTATGACGAAAACGATCAGCACCAAAGTCCCACTTCTAACACTGAAACTTATCGTTACAGGTATGCTTCGGGATGCACTTTCAGTGCAGTGATTTGTTTGGGATGACTTCGTTTCGGATCTCTTCAGCTAGGCGTGCGCAAACGTGAGCTTTCGTTCCAGTGCTAACCTAGGACAAAGTTGAGTTTAATGGAATATTTAAATTACACTATATATATATATATATATATATATATATATATATATATATATATATATATATTTGTGTGTTAACGCTCTAGCGGTCAAAATTTTGTTTGATCGTTACCAAACTCGATATTTAATCGCTTTATGTAAAAAGAAAGTTAAAGTTCGTTATTGGCTGAAATAGGAACAGAGGGAGGGGGTTTTAGAGGGGATTTTCAAAAATGCTAAATATCTCCGTTACTATACACAAATTGTATAAAACCATTCTTATTTGTAATTAAATGCTTTATAAATATTTCTATGTATATGTATTCTCTATCTTGAATATTAGCCGAGGTATTTGAATTTTTCAGTTTTCAGTCTCTAGCAAACCTCCACTTCTACTCATGTTACATAAACAATACTCGTTTATAATAAACCAAATTATTCGAAGCTTAAATACCAAATATTGTTTTAAAGAGACCTTTGTTATACGTGATACATGTAAATATTTTCTGTTGATCCCCCCCCCCACCGTTCTACGTTGTAGGACCACTAAAATATGTGTGATTGTTAAAACAATTATCCTGATTCATTATAAATTACACTTATAGTAAATAGTTTTCTATAGAATTAATGTTCCATTGGTAATAATGACTCACAATAAATATATCGTACTCATTTTTTATTTATTTATTAACGTCCACATTAAGTTGTTTTACGGCTAATTGGTATGAGTTGCTTACGAGTATAGGTCTGTCCTATTACTATTTAGTGAATTTATATTATAAATTCATGTAGTCTGTTGTTCTGAAAGGGACTAATTTAGTAGCTCTCACTAATTGTTGAAGAACCACTTTAGGCAAACAGCAATTTTGTCGCTAATATAACAAACATTGAATTAAAATTCAATGCTTTTAAATTAAATATTAAAACCTGTTGTATCATTAATACAAATACTGAAACCTGTTTTGTTCTACCCACATTAAGGGGATGCCTCGTAATTGTTCCTGGCACAATCGTAATTCACAATGATTTTTTTTCTTGTTCATTCTTATCTAATATTACATTACCCTGTAATTAAAAAAAAAACTATAAATTTTAAAAGAAATCTCTAAACTGAAAACTACTTATCTTTTACATTGTGATCTAGAAAAATTGTTTCAAGTAATTATACCATTTTGGTTTAAACAGAGTATTAAAAGACATGGTGTAAAGATTGTTTTGTTATGCAATAAGTTCTTTTTTTAAACTTAAAGAATAATATTTAAGATGTTCTATGGTTGATGGTGTCATTGGATGTTGTATTCCGTAAATCGATCATGTCTATTTCTGGAAGAAATCTACAGCACGGATGGCATTTGAGGAGCTATAAAAAGAGCCCCAAGGATCCTACTTATTCGACTCAATTATATTACAACTGGGTCTACAGACGGCATGTTTTAGAAATAATTAATGGCATTTTTGATTAATGCAGACATTGCATAAAATACATACGTGCAGTTTCTATGAATAAAGACCTATGTGAGATACTATCTCGTTAGAAGTCGTTTCAAAGACATAATATCTGGTCTAAGATATAGCGCTAAGGAATTGCAATGAAGCTCAGTATGCTGTGAAAAGAAGCACTTTATCACCTTTGTAAACTGGAAGGTGTCAAAATTGATTATGATAAAAACTGATAACAATAATGCCCACACAGCAATAAAAGATATTCTCAGTAATAACCAGACAACTTCATCGAACATTTATGGCATAGCATTCCAATTTACGAAAATATCCACATATATTATATCTAGAAGGTTATACGTAGAAGAAATAACAAAATATTTAATACCAACTAAAAGATCTTTATTAGAATGAGTTTCATCTTTCTCTGGAATCACGGGCTTAAATATTGTGGGAGAGCATTACAATTAAATACTCTTCCGAATTTTGAATTTAAATTTCATTTACGGCATATTACTGATTAAGGTTGTACTCATGAATACAATCTAGTGTTCATTTATGCATATCTGGGTGGCGTTTAGGATATTAGCAGATTTCCGTTAAGGGAAATCAGCTATTGAGGTCGTACTCATGTGGCAATTTTCGAACTTTTTGTTGAAATACCCATCACTACCTAATAAATGTCGAAAATGAGGTCCGTTCAAAATTGTATATATAAATTATATCTAATATATAAAATTTCCATGCCACAATGTTAGTTACCGTACTCCTCCGAAACGGCTTTACCAAATTTTATTTGCGTATTGAGTAGGTCTGAGAATCGGCTACTATCTATTTTTCATACCCCTAATTGATAAGGGTTGTTCACCCTTAACATTTTTTTTTTTAATTTTTGGACGAAATTTTTGGTTTTTATTTTTTTATAATGTGGCATTAAAAAAATACATACAACCCTAAATTTTTACATTTTTATCACCAACCCCTATTTTTTTATAGCCATTTTAGTAATTTAATCATTATCATCCCGCTCGATAACTGATCAATTATACCAGATGTGCCAATTCAATTCAAACGAATTCAGTTTCCGATTAGATCCCAAGACCAAACGATGTCTATTTGTGGCTTAGATTTGAGTAAACCATGTTTTTCACACGGGCAATTGTACGTAGCATGCTCTGGAGTGGGTAAACCATCCAGTTTGTTTGTGCTCGCTAAAGATGGGATAATAAAAAATATTGTTCACGCTATAGCATTAAAAGATTGATGTTGTTTGTTAGTGTTACTGTCGTAATGAATATGTGATATGTAATTTTAAGAAATAAACTATAATAACTTAAAAATAATATTGTTTGGCGTTTGTTATTTTTATATTCCCTTATCGTGCATAGCGCTCCATAACTATTTCACGCATATACCACACACTTACACACTTATAATAAGTAAGTTACTTTTTGTCTACAGTAGAATTTATCTAGAATCTAGAAATAATTTATAAGCCAAAACAACGTTTGCCGGGTTATCTAGTAAATATATATATATATATAAATTATATATATATATATATATATATATATATATATAAACATACATACACAAAGACACAGAGATCTGTTTGTTTGCTTATTATTATTTACGTCCACTTTATGCTACTATGGCTAATCGGGACGGGTTATCTACAGGTAACCACCCATTTCTAGCCAGGGTGGGCCCAAGGAGTTTATTTTATGAGTTCGTCACTAAATAAATCTCCACTGCCCAGGTCGGGAATCGAACCCACCACTCTAGGTCTACCAAGTGCGATTAGACCAACGCCTTAACTCACACGACCAACCTGAGCCCCTGCACACAGATTTATATATGTATATATTTGTCTGTTAACGCTCTAGTTGTCACAATTTTTGTTTTATCGTTACCAAACTTGATATATATATTCGTTTTATATAAAAAGAAAGATCAAGCGTATTAATGGCTGAAATAGGACTAGGGGAAGAGAGGGGGGCGGTTTAGAGGGGGAGAATTTAAAAATGCTTAATATCTACGTTATAATGCGTTGATACGAAAAATTGTATAGAACCAATCTAATTGAAAATGTAATTTTCTTTAATTGTTGTTATACACATTTATTCTCTATCTTGAATATTAACCGAGGTATTTACATTTTTTAGTTTTTGGTCTTTTGTAAACCCCCTTTCATACTCATTTTATATTAATAATATTCTATTATGATATGAACCACTTTATTTGAGGTCTAAATACCAAATATTGTTCTCATTGGACTTTTACGTTTTAAGATAAATGAATATATGTAACGCAAGTGGGAAATCTGCTTAGTTAACGTAACACCTGTGTGACGGACTTTATTTTTTTAGACATTCAATTTTAAATTGTTGAAATTTTTATTTCTTACTTTATCACCTTTCTTCATTAGCTCTAACAAATATTTTTTTTATTTTTATAATTACTAACCCATAACGGTATGATTATAAAGTGACATCATAATTGAAGGGTTTGCTGCAAAAAGGAGGTAGCTCCAATTTTTCCAGTTTTTGGGAAACTAAAAAAAAAACGTTTAAAAAATTCAAATTTTAAGTTATGTAAAAATATTGTTGTTGCTTACTTTCAATTATGGTGTTTACATATTAGAACAGTATTATCATTCAAAAAATATCATCCAAATGTTGGTGGTACGTGGATGATCCTTGGAGCTACCTCTTTTTTGCCCAAAAGAATGGAATATGAGGAATGGAGGAATATGTTATGTCTTGGAAAAAGGTGTAAAAATAAATAGAATGTACTATTATTATGTATTTTTTATTCAAATAAAACTGAAAATAAAGTACAGCAAAATTGCTGGTTTTACAAACAGAGAATAACATCATTATAACGAATAACATAAAATGCGAAAATAACATCATAACGATTGAAGCTGTATCCTTTTTGTGCCAAATAAAAGAGGTTTTTTTTTTTTTTTTTTTTTTTGTCACAAGAAAGTATTTATAACTCCCAACAGCTATGGAATGGAGCTACCTCCTTTTTGCAGCAAAACCTTCAATTGTTTAAATGTATTGCCATCTGTTGTATTTTATGGTTCATAAGTTTAGTAAAAAATGTAATAAAATTTATTTATTAACACCTAGAGTAGGGGGTGGGAGTAACGGTTTTCTTAAATAAGTTCATCACTGAATAAATTCCTATTTGCTAGGTGAGAATCAAACTCAATACTTAGGGTTTACTAAGTGAGATTAGGACAAACGCTTTACCTCATAAGGCTAATATGAGCCCCCACCAACTCCTGTAACTTTAGTACAATTTACCAGTTAGGAGTTCCCTACGAAATACTGAATCTCCGAGTTATATCACCTGCCATATAAAATGAACGTATTTCAAGAAAATTAAGTAATATGAATAGCTTGGGATATGGATCATGGACACGGGCATGTAAAATGGAGATTAGAGCTCTCTACACTACACTACAGGGAAATGTCAAAACTCTATTCTAAGTGCTATTTGACAATGCAAATGCGATTATATTGGAAAGTATGACAGAATTTCTGCGAATTGGACATCATTGCCGTTCTCGCTAAATTGACATCAATAAAATGTATATTGCACAGTGACTTAAATCTTGTGGTTATATTCTGTGTGAAAAAAAATGACACTTTTTGGGAGGTCATATAATGTATTAAATACTAGCCTAAAGGTATCAGTATGTACAAAAGTCTGCAGTTAAGTACCTCATCGGGCTTGTTCAAGAATTTATAATTATTATATGCAATAATGAATGGATTATTTTTAGGTTACGCCTAATAATTGATGGTATGAACAGGTAAACCTTATATTATCTGGAACAAACAAAGGGATAAGGCCACATGTGGATGCTATGGTTTCCAGTTGCCTTCTGCATCAGACCATCTACCGATAAGGCACCATGAGGAAAATTCCATTCACGCCAATAAAGGAATGAGTGGAGAAAGGCGCAGAGATGTTAGATAGCCATCCCTCGGTAGCCTGTATTCTGTGTAAGCTAACTAATGATAGGCATTAGACAGTATGAGTACGCAGGCATTTAACACTTTGACTGCGACTGACGTTGTCGGTTTCGTGAGTGGTTCCCAGGGGCGGGCCTCGACAGGTTGTCGTCAGGTCATAACACAAAGTTAAATGGATGGGGATTGCTCCAGTCTTTCCCAAACCATTCCCTGTTTTTTTTTTTTAGCAGATTTAGCTATTGAGGTTGTACTCATGACGGAATTTTCGAAATTTTTCTTCAAATGTCCATTGATCCTACCCAGGAGATGAGGAAAATGAGGTCCGTTCAAAACTGAATATATATATATATTATATATATATATATATATATTTGTCTGTTGCCACTCTAGCGGTCGCAATTTTTGTTTGAAAGTTGCCAAACTCGATATTTAATCGTTTCATGAGAAAAAAAAGATCAAGTTCGTTAACGGCTGAAATCGGACCAGTGGGAGGGAGGGTTTAGAGGGAAGGATTTTCGAAAATTCGAAATATTCCCGTTACTATTCGTCGGATAGAAAAATTGTATAGAATCAATCTTATTGCAAATTAAATTTACTATAAATATTGGTATATACATTTATTCTCTATCTTGAATATTAACCGAGATATTTGCATTTGTATTCTGCGTGTGGTCACCAGTAGGCTATGTTCGGACTTTCCGCCGAGAGCTCTGGCGGCCGTTTCGATAACTATTCCTCCCGGTTAGGTTAACTGTTTTTTGGGGCTAGTATTACGCCCTAAATAATGTTTTAGGTTTAGAGGTTTTTTACGCAGCCCTTGCGTGACGGACTTTTAATTGTTTTCGACTATTTTATAAAAAGGTAAGTTTGAATGGTTATTTTTTTTAAAGTATATTAAAGTTATCGTTAATAATAATTGCTAATGATAAATATCTATTTAAAAAGTAGCTAAATGAATTAAAACAAGCCTATTTTGTTGGAAAAATATTATTTCAAACCCGAATTTATAATTCCAAATTGTTTTATATTTTACGAAATATAAATAAAAAATCAATTATAAATTACTGAATAATAATTCATCAATTAGTGATTGTGAACAATGTCTTTATTGTTTAATTTTACGATTTTCTAATTAAAAATATAATAACTAAAAGCGTTATAAAATTATTTTTTTTACTCAAACCATATAATGGAAAAAATGAGTTAGCTATTGTTAGTGGGTTTATTAGACCCGTTATTTTATTTCAAGAACTTTCACTTCAGGTAGCAAAAAAAGGTTGAAATGCGTTTTGATGGAACTTTTTCTTTATAACTTGAAAAATACAATAATACCTTCTATGCACTCGTTAAATTTAAATAATTAATCAGTCATCATAAAAATAAATAAAGAATCATAAAAATAATGTTTACACTAGTGAATTACATTATTAGACTACGGCTAGGGAGTATGGTGCTTTACCAGTGCGGTTGACGACAACGGCACCGCCGCACACTGGAGCGAGTGATAGGGTAAGCCGGACATTCATTAATATCTCCGTTTCTACTGCTCCTAGAATATTGATTCTGGTGTCATTTTAAACCACATCGAATACTCTATTGAACTACTCGATCAGCAATTTTTTAAGCAATTTTGCCAGATGCGATATAACGGTAGGATGAATTTTAAATGTGTACATACAGATCATGTATCGCTTATTAAGTAGAGAATAATTCTCTACAATTATTGTGATTCGTAGACACATAATATCAACATATGTTTTATAAATTTTTATTTTTTAGCATATTTCCCCTAAGGGAAACTCATGACATGATTTTCGATAAATTTCTTCAAATGTCCATCGATCCTACCCTGGGGATGACGAAATGAGGTCCCTTAAAATTATATATATATTTCTGTTAACGCTCTAAAGGCTGCAATTTTTTTTTTATCATTACCAAATTTGATATTTAAACGTTTTATGCAAAAAGGCGGGTCAAGTTCGTTAATGGCTGAAATCGGACCAGTGGGAGGGGGGTTTAGAGGGGGGATTTTCGAAACTTTGAAATATCTCCGTTACCATAAGTCGGATCAAATAATTGTATAGAACCAATCTTATTTTAAATTAAATTTACTATGAATATTGTTCTATATATTTATTCTCTATCTTGTATACTAACCGAGATATTTGCATTTTTATTAATTATGGGTCGATAACGGAGGACTGAATTTCCCGCCAAAAGCTAGTTCGGCCATTTGCCGTAACTTTCGGCTTTCGTATGGAAATTTCTCTATTGTATAACTTCACGTGGGAAATCTGCTTGGTTTACGCAGCCCCTGCGTGACGGACTTTTTAATAAATTGAAGTTCACAAACGCAATACTAAAATTGTAAACAAAAATATATCTAGAATAATAATTTAAAAAAAAATCTATGTATTTAATTTAATAATGAGGATTTATAAGCTGGAAGAATATCTAACATTTCTAAAATTTCAAATGTTTTTTATAAGGTCCACGGGAGGTATAATACGTCTTCCGATCTGGATCGCTCCAGTGTGCGGCGCCGTTCAGCGGTTTTTTCGCGGAAAACAATTAAAAGATGATACAATCTATAATATACAGTTAAAGTAAAGTAAAACGAAACTAATTAACAAAAAAAAAGTTTCCGCCCCACTGAAAAATGTTGTTGAAAATCTCCGCAGTCAACGTGTTAATTTAACCCTCAGTCTGCCCATGTTTTAAGGGAGAATTCAGTCAAGGGGGATTATAATATATATATAAACGCAAATTGTTTAAGCCATTGGAGATATTATTTTTAAAGGGTCTTCCCCAGAATGCCATATGCGTACTAGGTAATTCTGGGATCGAAATTCATACTTCTATTGAAGATTGAACAGACTAAATGAAAATTCACTAATCCATTCATGATTGTAACAATCTTTGTTGGAATGCGTAAAACCAATTTTGTTAGTAATTATATTTTTACTACAATTTTTCTTGATCAATTTTGTTTTAACTCGTAAAGTAAATAGTTTTAAAGTGAACCGCGTGAAAAAAAAAAAAAAAATACGACGGGATAAACAGAATAGACGCTATAATAAATAAATGATAACTTCAAAATTGCCTCGAATAAAAAAATAGATAAATATAATAACTTTTATGGTCAAATAATAAATAAATTAAGAGATAACAAAGAAAAAGATCCGTCACACTTAATCTCCACTATTGTCACTACAGTAAATCACGTTATTAGAGAGATTGAAACAGTTTAGCAGGGAACCCTAAAGGTAGTTCAGCGGTAACCCCAGTGTAGCCGGTAAACAAAAATAATATATATATTTATTTAATAAAACTGATGGCAACACTGATCAGCCGGGCGTAACCTTCCCTCAGAAGTCCTGTGCGGGTTATGTAGGGCTACTACAGATTTGTTCTTATTTTATAGCCATCTCTCTACCTTCACTCCTACCTAGTAACTTTGAGGGTTTTTGCCACAGAGTATTTAAAATAACCCGGTTTAAATTTTTGGTCCTCTTCACTTACAGATTTTACAATGTATGATACAGAGAGTAGAATATTTGGGGACAACTCCAGTGGATCCATTTTATTACGAAGGAAAACCTGCTGGGTTGCGCAGTTTCCGTTTGGCAGCTTTCACTGAGTTTGTAATAAGAGTCAACGTACTTACTCAGTGGAAGCTCACTAAACTTGTGTGTGAAATCCAAGGTCCGAGTTTCAGAATTGTACTCCCAATTTCATACAGGTCAAAGACCAGAATTTCCGAGTTTCTTCTTGTATGTGTTTTCCAAGAGAAATTACTTAGAATAGTGAGACAATTTAATAGATAGTGAAAATGATGCGAAATTGGGGTCCATTGGTTTTTTGATAATTTAATACGCTGCGTTGTATTTTCACTGTAACTCGTTTTTACAGCGCCCAACGTAGGATAAATAAGTACCTTTAGAAATAAATACTTAATGTATTTTAGGGTTCTCAGTCGGATAAATATAATATTTTAGTCAATGTCCAGACGCATAATTTAATTAAACACTAATGGCAATTCGTTGAATCATTTTAATGCTTTAAGATTTCGAAAATTCATTTAGAACGTTTTCTCATTGAATTTGGTTATTCAAGACACCCTCGAATATTTGTATAAAGAACACATATCTTCTTTCTTATTATGTCGTTGCTCTACCCTATTAAACATAAAAAGCTGCATTCTATGTATCAATGCAATTCTGGAGAGGGAGAGAGGAAGAGGCGATAAAAAGAGAGAGAGAAGAGGTAGACACAAGAAGAGAGAAAATCGTGAGACAATATAATGGATAGTGAAAATGACACGAAGTAATGCTACAAAAATACCAAATGCCACACCCTTAGTTGAGCCTAAAGTATCCGTTTTAATAGGAAACAGTTAAAAGAATAAGAATTCAATGTAAAGAAACCAGACAGAATCACTTTAGCCTAATATATATTTATGTGTTAAAGAAGGGAGAAAAGCTAGGCCTCTGGGGCAAGCACGGTAGGGAGGCTGTGGTTTCAGTTTGAAAAATTCACTAGATTCTCCAAAGAGGTTTGTTGTCGGAATTTACAAAGAGATCCTTTGAAGATAGCTTTCAGTATGCAGGCACAGCGCGGCCTCTTCTTCATTTCTGATTCCCTTCAATAAAAAATTGTGGGAAAAAAGTAACCAATGGAATAACAAATTAGTCAAGGCAAATCTTTAATAAAGCTGTTTGTGCTTTTGATTAATCTTATTCTTCTTTTTTTAATGTGAAGCTACATTTAACCCCTGAAACACTAAATACGGTTGACAAAAGTCTATTTGAATTCTACAATTGATTCAGTATTAGAAGTTGATAATGAATTATACATGTAATTAGTTTCGTGCATAAATAGTAAATTGTTTCATATACCTTGTATCAAAATTATTGTGTGTATGTATGTGCATATACTATGAACGTTTTTTGAGCAATTGTAGTCGTCCTAATTAACATAATTCGCTCATAATTATTATTATAATTTTTTAAAGTCCACTTTTTGCTATTATGGCTAATGGTACGGGTTATCTATAGGTCACCACCCTTTATTTAATGAGTTTGTAATTAAACAAATTCCTATTGCTCAGGCGAGATTCAAACTCACCACTCAAGGTATACATAGTAAGATTAAAGCCAACGGTTTAACTCACGTGGCTAACCTGAGGCCCAATTTTCAAATACTAATTATTATTCGCACATAATAATTAACAAATTTAAATGTCATTTTATTAAAATAAATTGAGCAATTCAGTTTGTTTACTATAATTACCTTGTTCAATTGATTTAAGCAGATTTCCCTTAAGGGAAACCAGCTATTGAGGTTGTACTCATGACGCGATTTTAGAAATTTTTCTTCAAAATCTATCCTTCAAATCAACTGCGTTCTTTACCCTCCATGTCAAACTGTCCTTTCTCAAACCACTTCTGGTATAAGCTTCTAGATTCAATAGTTGGGCCTCAGTTACAGATGTTTTTTTTTTAAATTTATGAAGTAAATCAAAGGTTTCAACCCTCCTAGGTTCGTGATGCAGATAAGGAGTTACTAATAATTTACTATGTATTACTACTAATACAATCTGTTGCCAGATGACGAAACTTGGGATATTGCATTATCTGACAATTTCAACATAACTTTCTGGTGGGGCCATCTATTGTCACTCCGCGAAAATTGATTTGTATATCTAACACACACACACACACACACACATACATATACATATACTAGCTAAGGTACCCGGCTTCGCTCGGGAAATCATTTAAGGATGAATGATGATAGTATTTTTTTGGGCAAGGCTTCAATGTTTACAACTACACTTCCCGTCGGCGCGCATTGTTTTGCTGTGAGGGTCAGGCAGGCGACTTATAAATGAGAAATTTTATATTTGAAGAATAAAATAAAAATGTGTTCCTAATCTATCCCTTGCCACTTTTTAACTCACCTTCTTGAATACTTCAAACCATAATCATGGATAGTATTTATTACAATTAAATATCGTCTATAATGAAACTTATTTCCTGTCAAAAACCATTCCGAGCACATATAGTTTAAGCATAGTTTAGCACGTAAGGTTATATTCATAATAGTAGATCTCAGTGGTAATCACTTCCCGTAATGCCCAGCATTTCACAGGAAAATTAGTAAAACTCAATTTACTCTATTAGTTCTCCGTCTATTTCTGCTCTCGCATTAGAGCTATCAAAAACTCTTCTCCTTAAATTATTAATTCAAAAATATTATTGTAATAATTTATCTACCTGATGGAATTAAATAATTGTGTTACCCTAAAATAATTTCAATTATATTCAAAAAGCTAGTCGAGGGGAAGAGATTCGTAGCCGTCCCTGCAACCTAAGTAATACTTTAAACAATCATATCGAGTTTAAGAGCATTTTGTCTTTTGTCATAATGACATTAACGTTTAATTGTTATGATAGTACATATTTGTTTCAATAACATGAAGATATCGGAAATAAGATAGTATATAACCAAAATCAAAGAGTTTGATTCCCTACTACTTCCCCTATCACTCCTTGAGGAAATTCAGCCCAATTTTTTTTTAAATAATACATTATACAAATTAAATAATGGAAATGCTCTTATAGTTTAAATTTCTATTGGAAATAAATAACAAAGTTATTTTCTAGGGAAAATAAATAAATGAGACGAAGGAGGAGGGGAATTTATAATCTCGCTAATTCGAATCATACTTAGTACTAAGTAATCGAAATAGATAAGGCTAAAACATAACATCATTTGTCATAATATGCCTATATTAAAAAACACTTAAATAAGTACTAATAAAATCGTCGACTCCCGCTATAGATTTAGCTTATATCCCGTATATACTTCATTTTACGACATAAGTGAATGAAACAAAAGTTGCTCTAAATAACAAAGTAAACAACTTTTGTTATGTGCACCTTTGCCGAAAATCAAATAGAAAATGAAATAACGTGAATTTTTACTTCAGGCCACCCTTATAACTCCCACTCCCGTTCAAAAACTAAAAAATTTTTAATATAGCTTATAATCATGGGAGAATTAATGCTAATTGACATACCGAGTTTTGTTAAGTTCGGTTCAATCGTTAGCGCCTAGTTAAAATAGTTGACTCCCGCTTTAGTTTATAGTATATATCTCGTTTATACTTCGTTAAAAGTCAAAAAATGAATATCACAAAAGTTACTCTAAATAACAAAATAAACAACTTTTGTTGGTTCATATTTGCCGAAAAAACGAATAGAAAACGAAATACGCTATTTTAAATTCAGGCCTCCCTTACAACCCCCACTCCTGCCCGTCCCTAGAAATGTTAGTATGGCTTATTATAATGAGAGCGTTAGTGCTAATGCACATACCGAGTTTATTCATTTCGGTTGGGTCTTTCGTCTCAAATAAAATTGTTCACATTCGTTATTGGTTTTGCGTATATCTCGTTTATAATTCAGTATACGAAAAAAAGTGTATATAACAAAAGTTACTCTAAATAACAAAATAAACAACTTTTGTTCTGTTTATATTTGTCGAAAACCAATAGGGATCGAAATATCGCTATTTTTAATTTTCAGGCTTCCCTTATAACCCCCACTCCTGTTCGTCTCAGAGGATATTAATATAGCCTAAAAAGTCTAAGTTGGGTTAGTAGGTAATATACATACCAAGTTTCATAAAATTCGGTTCAGCCGTTTATGCGTGAAAAGGTAACAAACAAACAAACATACACGAAAGAAACAAAAATGCAGTTATGGTGTCTATGACATGTGAAATGAAAAGTTATCGTGAAATTTCGCGAAAAAAATCAATGTACAGACAGAGGTTACAATTTTTATATATATATATATATATATATATATATATATATATATATATATATATATAATTATTCGTTGTATGAATTAAAATTTACTTTCCACCTGACGCTAGAGTCCATGTGGGGCTGTTTTTCTGCCGCCACCATATAGTATTAATTATGTACTTAAAAGATTGTGTGCTTGCCGCTTTTCCTTGCTATACCAAATCTCCCTATTAGTAATTGAAACATATGTAGAGCAATATGTTTTAGCAATGAAACTCTTCTATTTTTGTTTTATAAAACGTTTTTTATTAAGGAACAACTTGTCGGCCAACTCAATGTATATTTTAGTGGGGCATTAATAAGTTTCAGTTTGGGTTTCATTGAGTTTAAAATTGTAGGTTTACATAGCTGTTGGGTGAATTTTTTTCTCCGAAATGCAATTGTAATGAAGTAAAACGTAATACACCGAGTATGAAGGTATGTCAGGAGCAGGATATTTTTCATTCAACCAATTCAAATTTGATGTTTTTGTATTGTGTAATATTTTTTTTTTTATTTTCCACCAATTAAAAAAAATATGCTTACTGTTGATTATAAATTATTGAGTTGTTTTTAAAAAACAAAAAAAAATGTTTTAATCAGTAAAAAATTGAAAGAGAGCTATGAAGTAATGCATTTATTAGCTAATTTGTGAATAAAAAAAGAATTGTCTTGATGATTGCCAATACTGTTTTACCAGCCGTGCGCTTGACGCGCCTCGCACGTCTCGACCGGAAGTAACCTTAAATACCCTTTTCTTTCAGAAAGTTTAAAATTTTAGGAATTTCAAATCTATTTAGTATTAAATAAACCAAAAAAACACTTTAGACCACGGTAAGACTAACCATTTTCGGTCAGTCGGAACGAAAGTGTTAATATTTGAGGAACGAACAAATGTATAGAACAAGAGTTGTAGAGAAACTCTAATTTAACAAGATTTGTTTTGCAACTCTCTACTTTTTGATCCGACTCAAAATAATGGAGATATTTAGAAATTTAAAACTACCCCCTGTAGACCCTCCCCCCTATTCCAGAAATTAACGAATAGAATCTTTAGTATTGAGTGAAACGCATAAATATCCAGTAAGGAATAGATCAAGCAAACATTTTGTCACCGCCTTGCCGTGTATCTCACAAGTAGTGTGGTCCGTTGAAAAGAATATGAAACGTGGAATAATTCCTCAGGTAAGAAAAATTTGCAATAGCAGGTAAGTTTAATATTTCCTCAGGTAATTTTTAGGTTGTAATTTAAAGTTGTATGTTTTAACTCTTGACCATCGACATGTACATATATTTTCCAAATTTCTCAATTAAATGACATATTGTACAACGTTTTTATGGTATTTGTTTGCCAGCAGGGCACTGATGATGGAGCGTATGCTCTGAAAGCGCTCTGTCACAACGAATAAAGAATAGTGAAGGAACGAGGCGTTTTTTCTTACCTGAGATAATAATTCCTTCACCATCCAGCATCTCAAAAATGGGTGGAATAATTCCTTTTAAAATATTTTGGTTAATTGTTAGCGCGCAATGAAGTGCGGGCTCACAGAGGCATGAAAATTTTAAAAAAAAATGAATGTCTCGTTTAATACTCGAGATGGAGAAAACATAATCAGAACAATATAGAAAATTAAAGTTTCTACACAATTGCTAATATGCGGTTTTTCTATCCGACATATAATAACGACCATTTTGAACTTTATAATTAGTTCATTAATTATAATAGCATGACGCATTTATTTTTATACGTAATTTATAAATAATGATAAAAAGGAGGGAACATAATTTCCAGTGAATTGATATAAAAGGTAATGGCATTTTAGAACTGGCTATAAATTTAATACTTAGGCCAACTGAATAAATAATTAAACAAATTGTGAATGATTGTCATATTGATAAAAAGATAGAATTTCCATGACAGTGACATCACTGGAAAAATGCTTTTCGGTGAAATAGCCCTTATAATTATACTTAACATGACGAGGACAGAGTAGAGGAAAACTACAATTTAATGCATTTAATTGTTGTTATATTGTTCCGTATTTTAGACACATTTACTTGAATATTAAATTAAACGTGGTATATGTGTGTGTGTCTGTTCCAGAACATTCGTTTTCTTAAAATTATTTTATATGTACACACACACACACACACACACACACACAGACACACACACACACACACACACACACACACACACACACACACACACACACACACACACATATCCTTCTGAGCGTGATATCTCAATGAAATTAATTATCCTTTTTTTTCAAATCTTCGTAATACATTTACATTCATTGATGTCTGGACAGTAACCTTAACCTTATATGTGTATTATATTGTGTATCATTGATGCTAGCTCTGAATATTTCATGTATCGAGAAATTATTTGGTTGAAATTATAATTTCAACCAAATAATTTCTCGATACAGGATACGCTGTTGTACATTTAAGATCAATTCTTTCTCAATTTTATTTCATAAATATAATATTTCTCAACCTTTATTGGGTGCCGACAGAAATAAATCCCATTAAAAAGTATCAGTACGTAATAAATAATTAATGGGCTATAAATAAATCTGTCGAATGCTGTTTTTTGATCATTTTATATTTTCACAGTAACTCGTTTTTAGAGTGCGTGGCGTAGAATAAATAACAACCTTTAGAAATAAATAATTAAAATAACTTAGGGTTCTCAGTAGGATAAATTTAATGTTTTAGTCAATGTCCAGAAACATAATTATGTTCCAACACTAATGGAATTTCGCAGAAAACTGTAACGCTCTATGATTTAGAATGTGCATTTAGATGTGAATTTTTTCCCATAGGATTTGTTCATTTAACACTACCACCTTTTCAAAAATATTTATAGAAATAACACATATCACTTTCTTTTCATGTCATTTCTCAAACCCATAACACATAGAAAGCTGTGTGTATTTGCCTATTTTGGCGCCAGATGAAAAATATTGTAAAATATGCACTAAAGCACTAAGGTGAGTTTTAGGATCATTTTTATTAACATATTTGTTATACATGTTATACATGTGCAAGAGCAGACATATATATATATATACATATATATTTATATATTTTGAACGGACCTTATTTCCGTCATCTACTGGGTAGGATCAATGGACATTTGAAGACAAATTTTGAAAATTGCGTCATGAGTACGACCTCAATAGCTAATTTCCCTGAAGGGAAATCTGCTAAAATAAATGGACACAAACAATGTTTGTAATTTTAAGGGTAACAGATTCCCTTGAAGTCATGGTTCAACAATAACGAAAACGCTCTTGAGCTCAATGCTTTTTTATTGGTTCAAATGCAGAACATTTAGGAAACTTTGAAACTATAACAATTATTGAACGCTGAACGATATTTTCCATAAAACCGGACATATATTATAGTTCATTTAGAGAAAGGTTCACTTGTCATCAGTTAGATCTTGACCCGGCGGGTTATTGGGATGTTGCGAGATTCATAAGGGTTTAGTTTGACCTGACCTTTCATTGATCTCCGCATTGGTCGAGTTTCAGGCTCAGGAATTATATATGCAATCCGGGCACATTATCTTTTTTTTTATAGAGGTTTTATAAATCCCCCGTGGTCTAACCGATTTGTTCTACGCCTAGCTCCTAGACACCTGTTAATGGATTTCAACGTGCTACTAAATAGACGAGTTAAATACGAATAGAGCTACTGTAAAAAAGCCTCAAACGATTCTAAAAACTCACTCACGCTTGATAAATGAGATGCATTACTACTATAATGTTAATTACTACTAACACATTGGAAACTACAAAAACAGATCTTTCTCGCATTTAAACCATTACTAAAATTAATTTTGGATAAAAATTATTTTCCAATTAAAGGATATTAGGATATATTGAGTTATAGGACGGAAAAAAGGGGTAGTAAGAAATCATATTTACAATATTCTTAAGTTTTAGCAGATTTCCTTTAAGAGAAATCAGCTATTGAGGTTGAACTCATTTTCAAAGCAATTTTCAAATGTCCATCGATCCTACCCAGGAGATGACGAAAATGCGATCCAGTCAAATATATATATATATATATATATATATATATATATATATGTATATATATATACATTCACTATAGCGCTCGAAATGTTTGTTTAACCCTCCGTTAGGCGCGGGTCATTTCCAAACGACTCTAGGCGTGGGTCACCTGTGAGGTGACGATGGAGAAATATGTTGGTAAAACTGCTTCTTAGGGCAAAAATAGAGTTTAACAAATATAAATACTTATCTGAACAAATAGTAAAACTATTTTATTTAAAAGTTAGCGAAGTAACACATGAATATATCTTACAACTATCAAAAATATTATTTCATTTCAGGTAACATGAAGCAATTTATGAACAATGAATTCTTTAGATACTACTTATTTTGCTACTAGAAAAAAAATATATAAAAAAAGTGCAATAAGAATAGTTGAGAACTACTTATTCATTTGATTACTGGAGGAATAGCAAATACAAGAAAACATTTAAGATAAAAAAGGAAATTAAAACGTTTCACGTCGAATCTTTTAGTGCTTTCAAGTTCAACTCAGGTGAGTTTCTTGCCCAACATGTTTTTCTTAAAGTCTTCTAAATTCATTCTCACTCCTCTGTATGCGCCAGCTAAGTAAAGAAGACCTATATAGGCTTTTATTTCTGTCAAGTCCGTCTCTTTGGCATCCCTCTGCCTTGAAAATTCTGGATCAACGATTTTTATAAATTCGTTTGTGTGGTGCACAATACTACAAATAATTGTCTCATCAAAGAGACAGAACCAGCAGTCAAGTTCATTAGTAGCCTCCTTTGCCGCCGCAATATTTTTGTTTTCCTGTTTTACTATTCTATTAAAAGGGGTTTTCCTCTACACAAAACGGTCAGCGATCTTTCTGTTCATCCTTCTCAATGCAACATATTTTTCGAGTGACTACTCATCCTCCCCATCACTTTCCGATTCCACGTCACTTTGTTCAGTCTCTGAGTCTATACCCCGTTCTTCCAAGCCGTCTTCAAATTCCGAATCTGTGCCGTTCTGTATGTTATAGTCTTCTTCGAAAGGATCCAGTAATGTGTGGTGGAGTCTAGCAATGTCATTTTGATTACTCAAGTCAAAAAATACGTATTTCCTGGTCAATTTTTTTCTGAAAAATGTTTTAAAAATGCATAGTTAGTCGCGGTCACCTCAGAGGTGAATTCCCTATTTTATACGTATTTTTAACTATTCAAAAACAATCAAGACACCACAAACGTCAAATGGTAAATATGTCTAAGTTAAATAGATTAAATATAGAAATAAAAGAAATTGAAAAACTTACAATTTTGGTCGCGGTGCACCAGGTGATTTTAGGACAAGGAACGCACTGTGTACAAACTTCGAAGGTCAAACCTATACTGTTTTGAGGAGGAAGGGAAGCTAGAAGCATTACAGGAGCCCGAAGTCGTTGGGTCCATTCAATCGGAAGTTATTGGAAAAAAACCTTAAAGATGCACCTGTCAGAACGCCGCGACTAACGGAGGGTTAATCGATACCAAAATCGATGATTAATCGTTTTATGTAAAAACTAAGATCAGCTTCTTTAAAAGCTGAAATCGGAACAGTGGGTGGGCGTAGGGGATTTTCGAAATATAAATTTTGTTTTATATCATTTTTCGAAGCTTAAATACAGAATATTGTCTCCATTGAAGTTTTATAGCATGTGATACATTCAAATACGTAGTCATCAAATAAGACTTTCCAGTCCTGACTAGAAAATGTTTATTTGATTTTTACCATACTCATTATTTCACTGATTCATTTAACTCTAATGTTTAGTTTATTTGACTCTAATTCGTTAATTGTTGAAAATTGACAAGAAATGAGATGGGAAGAGTACAGAATTTCCAAATATCTCCTTTGTTATGAATCGGATAGAAATTTTTACAAGTAATGTTCATAGAATATTGATGCCCTTCAATTCTTGCACTATAGATTGTTTTTTAAATGATATTTTAAGAAAGTTATATGTATTTCCTCATTTTCCCCTTCAGTAAATCCTAACTTCTGTTCATCGGAGTTTTACTTAGAAATAGAAAATATATGGTGAGAAGTGATTAGTACTAATGTTTCATACCAGACCATGGAAAATCTGCTTAGTTTAGGCAAATCCTTTTGGTGGATTTTTTTTAAATTTTAGTTGTTATGTTATTAAGTAGCTCAGTATCTCTGTACTGGACTATCTATAATCAAGGCGTTTGATTTGATATGTCAAGTAAGCCGGGACTGAAAAATTGCTTTCTCAGATAAATCATTTAATAAAAAAATAATATACTGACCTGTATTACTTCATGGGAGTCATTAAAATTCAATATTTGCACTTATTATTGATTTCTTATATTGAAGCGATAGATGATCAAAACAACTAAGCGGGAAGATAACAACATGTGCGTATTTGATTATTATAAAACTATCTATAAATTATATTTTTTGACTTGATGCATTGGAATGTCTCATATAAAGTAACTCGTTTGTTTACTTTTCTTGTTTCTTGATCTAGCAAACTAGCCGTTAAATAAGATGACTGTGGAAGATGATAAAATTCGTTTTCAAGTTGAGCTGGAATTTGTTCAATGCCTTGCAAACCCTAATTACCTGAACTTTTTGGCACAGCGAGGTTATTTCAAGGACCAAGCATTTGTCTGCTACTACCTTAAATATCTTGAGCTTTGGCGGGAGCCAGAGTATGCTAAACATTTAATGTATCCTTACTGTATGTTCTTCCATGGTTTTGGCAACACTATACGAGAAAGAGGAAACGAGCAAGCATCCTCAAGCTGAGATTGAATTTTACAGGGTGTACATTAGGCAACTAAAACATCTACTATAGATTTATTAATCCAGCTCTGCATCTAGAAATTTTGTGTTTACTTAATTTAAAATGTCTTCCATTGGAGGATGAAATGATTGGAATTTATTAAGCAGCCTTTGGTGAGTACACGGCGAGAACTAAGTTTGTTTTACAATTTAAAAAAATGTCATTTTATGGTTAATATAATGTCGTAGTCTATTTTTAATTGCCATAATATTTTATTATAATAGCGATAAGTGTAATTAATAATATTTCTCTTTTATACAATAAATATATTTATTTATAGATATTTATTTTGTGAGAATAAAAGTGAACGACTCGAAATGGAGTTGTCAGATGTCACCTGTTCTTTGTAAAATAAATAAATATGTATAATGTTATCTGTGTGTCTCCTTTTATTATGTGCTGAATTATAAATGTGTTTGTACAAATATATGAACATAGCCTATATTATAAAATATTTTTTAATCAAATTTAAACTATAATTAACCTTAAATAAAAATGTTATCTGAAAATATTACATGGACTATGCATTAGAGAATTCACTTTTCAATTATTTTGATTATATAAAGAAAAAAATAATTTACCTGCCAATTTACCATTGGAATGGAGAAATTGTACGTCATTTTCAATATTTTAATTGGAGTGCCCCAAGGCACTTATTTTACTTAATTAAATAGGAGTAAAAGGAAGTCATGTGGCGTCCATATCGGATTTAATTTAATTAAACTCTTCAACTATAGAACACGTATTTCATTATTTTGATACCATTTATTTTAGCAGTGAGTTGTCTCATTAATAAATCTAATAAAAATTGTAGTAGGAATATATTTATTAGCTGTTCTGACTGGATATTTTATTCACCAAAACTATTTAATGTAATAACGCATTAAAATCAATTATTGTAGATTTAATTATCAAATTATCCTGAAATATGATTCAACATATCTCTAGTTCAACCAAAATGAGTTTTTTGAATAAACTAAAATAAATTATACTTTTTTATAGCATTATTAGAACGAATTTTCTTCAAATTTTATTCTTTTTATTCTGGACCCAATATATTTATACATTCTTCATAACTTACTGGCAAGGGTCATCAATAACAACACCTTTCATTCCCCCATGCTTCATTCACAGTTGCCCTTCATGTTTCGGGTCTTACCTGGCACCTCTTCAGTGACCATTCTTTTTCAACAAATAATAACATTAATTTTTAAATACCCAACAGAAAGTCATTAATTCATTACCCCATTAATAAGTATGTACTAGAATAGTATATTTCTTAAATTTAATTACATATTGCTTACCTACAGCTCTGAAGTAATTGTCCCCTCTTACATTCATTGAAACGACCCTTCCACATTGGGAGATCGTTTTAACAGAGATTCACAGTTAATCAGAATGAGTCAGTTATTTTTACGTCAACCCTTAAACTCGATTATTTCGAGTCATAAAAAAAATCGTTTATTTTACCATAATATAGAATATATGATTAAGGCAATTAATGTAATATCTGTTTTTTTTGTTTAATGCATATTTTCTATTTTTTTTATGTGAATATTCTCTTTTATTTTTATTTTAATATTATTTCATTCATTATCGATTTCAAATAAACGTTTTAAAAACTGAATATTATGATAATTGATTTTGAATTATGACGAGAAATAATCGATTTCAATGTTGGGCCTGGAAGTGATCCATCTTTATTTAACTGACTTAATCTGCTTTGGGAATCACATTTTAATAACCTCCCCATTGCGGAAGTGTCATTTTAGCGCATGTAAGAGGGAACGACCTCTTCAGAGCTGTAAGCAAGCAATGTTATTAAATTTAATAAATCTATTATTTTTATACATACTTGTGAATGTGGTAATGAATCAGTGATCTATAATTGGGTTTTTAAAAATGAATGTTATCATTGGTCCGAAAGGAGAAAGTGGTAGGAATTATGGGCCTTGTGAATAAAGTTTGTGAGGAAAGAAAAGTTTTTTTTATTTGTGACCCTCCCCATTAAACAATGAATAATATTTAAAAATATTGGGTTCAGAATAAGAAGAATAAATTTTTTTTAAAAAATTTGTCTAATTAAGCTATAAGAAGATTAAATTAGTTTATTTCATTTTATAACAAACTCATTTTGGTTGAACATGAGGTATGTTGAGTTGTATTTCAGGTTAATTTGATAATTGTATTTTAACTATGAAGAATATATTCAAATTTTATGGTAAGGTTCACTAATAAAATCACTTTCCTCTACACAAACAATTTCTCATACATACCCTACATGTGGCGTGTAGCCAATATATCACCACTTTTGAAATCCCTTCTTTTCAACAAATATTAACCATTGATTTATAAATTCAATAACATGTATCATAAATTGAGTGGAAGGTTCGTTTTGCTAAGAGTTAACTAATTTACATTTTATAAATTACTGGTAATTTTTACATGGACTAAATTTAACCAACTTTTTAGATATTTAACTTTTAGAAAAATATTTGACGAGTTTTTCTGAATGAACTGCATTTAAACGCTAGATGCTTAGGTAATATACATATTTTTTTAATTTATTTATCTCCTATATAAACTGTATACACCCGCAATTAGGCGATTTGGCACAAAATTTAACAATGTAAAATAAAAACAATATTATAGAAAAATAACACAAAACTGTACCAACAAAAAAGTTAAACACAATAAATAAACATTATATACAAGTAATAAAAACAACAAATAACATTAGACTAGTATTTAGGAAAACAATTTAAAATGGGTTCATTTAAAAAATAATAATAATAAAATAATTACATTTATTTAATCGAAAATTGTTCAATATTATAAAATTTCTCCCTAAGTCAAAATCAAAAAGGGATGATTTTAAATTTAGTAAAACGATTTCAATTTTTAGAGGTGATTTAGTGTATTTTTCGATATTTGGGCTCCTGTCAGTAAGAAGTTTGTACATGTTATTATGGGTCTCAAAGTATTCAATGTTCCTGAAGTTAGACAGTATGTGTTTAATGGTTAATGGTTCATGGAATGTTCTGCATGGAGATCTTTCTATTCTTGTCATGAGTTCGTTAAATGTGAGTGTCCTATCCTAAGTCTCGTTAGTACAACTTCGTCTCATCTATTGTCACGTCTGATGGACGGGGCATTCGCTTATACGAGGATTTATGTCTCGCAGTAAGGTAAAGTTAGGAGATTGTCTGGATTGCATGTTTGGTGAGTTTGTCAACGATGTTTGTACGTTAGATATTTTCATTTCCTGGAACCCTCGGCATTGTCCTTTTTGTCTTTAATTTTTAAATCCGTTCTATAATTGAGTAATTAAGAGATGAGTGTTATATATATATATATATATATATATATATATATATATATGGTATCATATATATTTTATAATATTATAAGGGTAATAGAAGTTTTAGTGCGTAAATGGAATTTCATACATTGTTTTAAAAAAATGTCCTTATCTCATAAGATTGAAAATATTATTGACTTTCTCTTCACAGCCTTTCTGTAATGTGTGAGGGCCGTGGGTTTGAGGTCTGTACTTTCCTTAATCCTAGCCATTGTTCTAGTGCAGAGTGCCTATGGTTTGTTATGGTAATACAATCATTTTGTATCTTGGTGCTCTAGCTGTTCAGATGCAAATAGCAAGTCTGCCCCTATCAGGGCTCACATGGATCTTTCGGGAGCTTACAATGTTTCGGGTTAACCCATAACTCCGCGAGCGTTCGTCCGTGAAATCTCCATTGTGTAAGAAATAGCAAAATAATGGTCAAATATTTTGATAATTTTGCAAGCACTGAGCAGTCAAGCGTTAAAGCACCCTACAAAATCTGATGGAAGTTTTAGGTCGACCAATTGAAAACTCCCTAAAGAATTGGTGAATATAGTTTACAGACTATCTCTATTTCATGCATACAGTTTTGGATTAGCACTACGAATAATAAATTAATTGGAGTTCACTTAGGCAGGACGCTAAAAATAACGTGTCTCGAGGTATTGTAAATTCCTTATCTAATAACGTGTATTAGTAACAAGTATTTTTAGCTAATAACATTTTTTTTTAAATTGCCCCTTATTTTAACCTAGCTATCCAATACTTTTAAGAAAAGAGTGGTAACCGTAGATAATCGGTCCCAATTAGCCAGGGTAGCATAACTTGGACATAAATAAATAATATTAGCCATAGCTTTAATAAAATTGTTTTGTATTAAAATATTTATTTCTGAAAATATTTATGTTTCAAATATTGTAAATGTTTAGCCTTTAAACATTAGTTTTTATGATATAACATGTCTTATTTATTACATTTTATAAATAATCCCTACTATAGCCACACCAAAATTCTTTAATCAAACATGGTAAACCAGAGTGGGGGGTTCGATTCTCGCCTGGGCAAATAGGAATTTATTTAGTAACAAACTCGTTAAATAAAATCCTTATTCCCACCCAGGCTATAACATGGTGATAACCTGTAGATAACCGTCCCAATTGGCCATAGTAGCACAAAGTGGACGTTAATAAATAAATAAAAAATAAATATAACAAAATTTCAATGTATTAAAATATTTATTTTTGAATTTATTAATATTTGAAATATTGAAATGACTTAGCCTTTTTTAACATTAGTGATTCTGATATAACATGTCTAGTTTATTAAATATAATAATATTAACTATAGCTATAACAAAATGTCTGTGTATTAAAATAATTATTTTGGAAATGATTTGTATTAGAAATATTGAAATTATTTAGCCTTTAAACATTAGTGTTTCTGATATAACATGTCTAGTTTATGACATATAATAAATAATTTTAACTATAGCTATAATAATCTTTCAATGCATTAACATATTGATTTTTGATATTATTTATATTTGAAATATTAAAATTATTTAGCCTATAAAAATTAGCGTTTCTGATATAACATCCAGTTTATAACGTTTAATATTTGATATATTTCATCAAATATTATATGTAAATCTTTGAGAAGCGATTTAATTCTCGAGTTGATAGTAGCAATAACGAACTCACGAAATAAAATCAATTGTTATACCCGGATAAAAATGGGAGTAGCCTATAAACAACCAGTCTGAATTTTTTTTTTTTCGTTTGTTCTATTTCAAATAGTCAGTAGTAAATGATTAAACGATTTTTGAATAATCATAATTGGAATTCTGTCAATTTTTCTAAATTATACACTGAAGGTGAAACTTCATTTCGAAAGCTCTATACGAAGCGTAATTCATAAGTAGGTGTTAATGACTGTTTTTTATCTACTAATATCCGGTGAAACCTATTAATTACAAATACTTTATTTTTCTTAATGGAATGATTCAATAAAAGTTAAGTGTTTCTAGTCTGTCGTGAATGGAACCCGGGACACATGCCTAATCTACATAAAAACTATAGATTCCATTAAATATTTTATTATAGGCCACCCTCCTCGAACCTGCCATTTTTATCTGATCGTTATCGAACTCGATATTTAAACGTTTTATATAAAAAATAAAGATGGCGTTTGTTAACAGCTGAAATTTGACGAGGGGAGGGGGTTTAAGGGGTGGGATTTCGGAAAATCGAAGTTTATATTAAGCATCGGATAGACAATTTGTATAGAATCAATCTTATTGAAAATGTAATGATCTTATTAAATTTTATAAAATATTTTTGTTTTTGCCTATTACTAATTATTCATGTTTTGTTTCTGTTTCCTCTTCATACCTTTCCCCGTTAAATAGTTTTTTTCTAATATACTCGTAGACTTCCACGGTCCTGGTCATTAATACTATTAAGGTCTTCGGGTCTTGACCGTGTCTTCATATTGGTTGCCAACGTTTCGCTAGACATGCTTCTAGCTTCCTCAGGGATATCTCTGAGGCTGAGACGTCTCAGAGATAGCCCTGAGGAAGCTAGAAGCATGTCTAGCGAAACGTTGGCAACCAATATGAAGACACAGTCAAGACCCGAAGACCTTAATAGTATTAATAGTTTTTTTTCTGTTTTAATAGTTTTTTTTTCTATTAGTTCCTACTTTATTTTATTTTGCACTATTGTTATCGCCGAGCAGCAACAATAAATTTAATAACTAGATTGAATAATTTGGAGAAATTTTACCATTTTGTTGTGCGATAAAGGGTGTAAATCGCTAAACTAGCGTGACACCAAACAAACAAAACAAATAAATAAATAAGATGAAGCACTATATTTGAAGCCTAAATACCAAATATTTAATTTGTACCTTTTGAGACAAATGCAAATACGTGGAACATGTGGGAAATCCGCTCTGTTAACGCTGCCCCACCGTTACCTTTTCGTCTACCTTAGGTTATCGCATAGTTTAATTTAAATTTACCCCATATACTACGAATGAAACTTTTTTTTTACTCGCGTCAATTAGTATGTGTTTTACTCTGTTTTTAGTTTAAAAAAAATTGACGTCATCTTTAACTGCCTAATTTATTGACGTTTAAATTCCGGAACATGGAGTACGCTAAAGTCCCTTGATTAAATAAAAAATTATCAATTAAAAGATGGGCTGTGGCCATATTAATATTTTGAAGAATTTGGTACGCATACGTTAATTAGACTGCTTCCCACGGATAAGGCGTATTTTGATACCATTCCTCAACACTTCAAAAAAACTCCAGATTGCAGATTCGTACGCCTACCTGATTAACCCTAGAATGGTAGTGATATTATTTCCCACTTATTGGTACTGATACGTAAATTTTACGTGTGCAACTGGTAATTGGTGAAATTATTCAAAATTTGTTAATGTTTGTGACAATTTTTTTTATTTTATTAAAACATACACATTTCTTTAACTTATATCTACGTTAATATCTAATAATGTGCACGGCATTCCTTTCAGGCGCTTTGTTCGAAACACGTTCCGGAGGTTGTGTGCTCCATTCATATCCATTCTTACCAAGCACAACCCCACCTTCTACATTTATTGTGACTGATCTGTCAATATTGTGTGGTTGAGAGGTTTTAGGTTGTTTTTTTGCCTCTGTGTTTCTTCTCTTTCTTCGATTGCCTTGATGTTTTCTAAAATTTTCTCACTCTCATAGCTATCTAGCCCACTTTGTGTTGCTATCATTTGCGAATGTTCAACCTCCTCATCACTTGGAGCATACTCCGGATCATCATCGCTGTTTTATCCATATCCATCTATTTCATAATTGTCATTTTCCCCATCTGACTCATCGGAGAGTTCTTTCAATAAATTCTCTGATTTCTTCATCCATTGAATATGTGTTCTCCATTTTTCCGAAACTATAAACAGATTATTATTTATATTCTTTCTATACATCTTTGTCTTTTTATATCAAAAATAAAAGTTAAAAACATTAAGAGAAAATAAATCAGAATATAAAAATAAATAGGAAGAAAATAAATTGAGAATAATATTAACCAAGATATGGCATAAAACCCGGTTATAAGTAGCGATACGTAAATTTTACGTGCCAAAAAGTTGCGGTTAATAGTATTGATACGTAAATATTACGTGTCGTTTTTATTTCAAAAAATAGTATTGGACGAGTGGGAAGGTTCACTTAGCAGCACTTGGAGGTGAAGGACGAACCTGGAGGGCTCATAGCTGAAGGATGGGGGTGGTGGGGTCGTTAATAACCGTTTGATAACAGTTCAAACCAGATAATACGTAATTTTTACGTTCACTACCATTCTAGGGTTAAATGATAGTTCTTTTAACTTGAGGTTTTTCTCAAACGAAACGAAATTCTACATACTTAGTGCATTCCAGGACAAGGGTTGTTAGTATAGCAAAAGTAAATATAACAAAAAATACTCTAAATAACAAAATAAACAACTTTTATCCTTTGCATATTTGCGGAAAAACCAATAGCAAACGATATATCATTATTTTTAATTTTAGGCCCCCACTAATGCTCCATCTGCCGGGCTGATTTGTGAATCTAAACCATCCAGGGCGTCACTCAAACGCATACAAAGAAATTCATCCAAATCGGTCCAGCCGTTTAGGAGGAGTTCAGTGACATACACACGTACAGTAGTTATATAGATACATATATATATATATATATATATATATATATATATATTATATATATATATATATATATATATATATATATATAATATATATATATATATATATATATATATATATATGTATATATGTATATATAAAGATAAATAAAGATAAAGCATTAATTTATTATGTATGTAATCGTGTACATTTATATGTGCGTATATATACAAGTAATAATAATACACTTATAATTATTACTTTGGCAGTAGCAATAATTATGTAGTAAGTAAAATAAATTCCGTCATGCAGGGGCTGGGTATGCTAAGCAGATTTCCCATTTGTGCTACGTATTTGTATTTATGCATTGTCGTTGAATTAATCCCTGTTGCCCACGCTGGAATCAAACCCTTGACTGAAATGGAATGTTTCTATTTCCATTAAATATTAACTAAAAGGGGATAAGTCAAACACTTTTGTTAAAAAAAAAAACTATTATACTTATATAATACATCTGTTATGAAATAATCCCAAATTCCTTGAATACATTTCATGAAATCTATTATTTTGTTAATTATATAAAATAAATTGATTTCGCCCTCTGACTTAATATAACTCTAAATATATCACATACATTATTAATTTGTTGACATGCTTTATTATTAGTCTTAGATTTAATAAAGAACGACATGCTTTGTAAATGATAAGAATCTTTTATCCACTTTAATGAGACAATATACCTATCATAAATCATTTTTTGACCAATTTTTATGACAAATGTTTTGCTGTTTTATTTAACACAAACATTTTTGATAGTATTAATCTTGTGTATAAATAGACACCTGACAAATGATCTTCTTTAACTTATTCTCTTTTTAATAAATTAAATAATATTGAGCAATGTGTTATAGAGTTATACTCCAGAAAATTATACGGTTTTCTTGACGTATTTCTGTTTGTTGTTGCGGGTTTGAAACATATTCTTGTCTTGCTTAGGGCCTCAGGTTAGCTATGTTAAGTTAAAGAGTTGGTCTTAATCTCACATGGTAAACCTAGAGTGGCGAGTTCGATTCCCTCCTGGGCAAAGGAATTTATTTAGTGCCGCGAAATACACTAAAAAAATACTTAGTCCCACTCTGGGGACAGTAACCTATAGATAACCCGTCTCGATTAGCCTTAGTTGCAAAAGTGTACGATAATTAATAATTTGATTTTTGTCTTGTTTATGATCATGTGTTATTATTATTATTATTATTTATTACGTCTATCTTTTGCAACTTAGGCTAATTGGGACGGTTCATCTATGGGTTACCACCCTTTTCTAGCCAGGGTGGGATTTTAGAATGTTATTTTATGAATTTCGACACTAAATAATTTCCTTTGCCCAGTCGAGAATCGAACTCGCCACTCTAGGTTTACCATGTGAGATAAAGGTCAACGTTTTAACTCACATGGCTAACCTGAGCCCCCTATTATTATTTATTAACGTCCACTTTTTGGAACTCAGGCTAATTGGGACTGGTTGTCTTCAGGTTACAACCCTTTTCTAGCCAGGGTGGGATTTTAGGATGTTATTTAATGAATTTCGTCATTAAATAATTTCCTTTGCCCAGGCGAGAATCGACCTCACCACTCTAGGTTCGCCATTTGAAATAAAGGCCAACGCTTTGACTCGCATGGCTAACCTGAGCCCTAAATCATGTGTTAAACCTGGACTATAGATCAAGCTTGTAAGTTTACCATGATTATTGAGACTAGCTCACTTGACTAACCTGAGCCCCAAAAAAGTTTAAAACTTTTGAATTCGTCTTCCGCTTTCTTATTATTGTCATTTCAATGAATATACATAAGTCTGGTAATGCAGGATGTTACATTTCTGAGAAGCCACTTTTGATTGTTCTCCAGTATTAAGTGTATTCCTTTCGGCTCTCTTTGATACGACTGTTCTGCTTTGACGAAATTCTTAACGACGACTAGCTAACTGGTGACGGCACCTTGGCGCAGAGATGAGATACCCGGGTAAGCAAACACGAGCCAAGAGCTACTGCTTATCGTTAAGCCCCGCCATTGTTATAGCAGATCCGCCTGTCTGCGGGGATTATAACGCTAATCTAATCATCTGCCAGCAGACCTCACTCCCTCTTCATATGCAAATAGTTAGCATCTCCTCCTAGAGGATATCTGTCTGTTGCCACAGCTGTGTTAGGATTATCCTTCCAATAGGATTTCCCAGCCTCATGCTTTTTGGCCTGTTCTCGCTTTCAGCCTCGCTGTAATCTTACGTGGACTGTCAAACGCTATTATTTCATATGAATTTATATGGTATCACCTTATACTCAGTGTTAGCGTGTGTTAAAATTTGTAAATTAACAAGTGGATTTTGAACTATTTTTGTAAGATTACTTACAGTGGCATATTCTTACGACACTCTAGGTTTACAATATGAGATTAGTCATTGTGCAAACATTATGAGGTCAGGTGTTGTTATAGTGTAAGCGTAGCCAATGTTTTCATCCTACCCACATTAGAAGTCACTTCCACCTGCCAGAATACCAACTCAGATTATGTGGTCATATGCACTCGGAGGCAGCTGCTGCATGAGGGGTGTTTTATTATTCCCAGACTTAGAAACTGTCTACCACTCAATTAGCTGTCCCTTGATAACCGGCAAAGTAAAAAATCTCTGTTGGAGAATGTTGATCGATTTTTTTTCTTGGTAATTAGATTTGTCTAACCAATACCTACAGATATATTGCAGTCCACTTCTATATTTATACTTTTTTCTTTAGTTAAAACCGCCAAACTATAGATAGCTTCGGGATGTTAGAGTAAGTGGCTATTACCAATTACTAATGATTTTCAATGAAGATTTGTTTAAACGAGAATATTCTAAGCTTTGGGAAGATAAAGTCCATTTTGGAAAAATAACTCTTAATAAGTAACTCGACGATCATCACAGTTTTATTTATTTAATACCACTGATAAAATAGCAATCAATTATACAAATAACATAAAATAGCGTAACTGATAATGTCTTCTTTATTATTAGAGGTATCCTCTAAATGCGTGAAAATAGCTATGTGAAAATCTGAATAGATTTAGCAGTTAGTTTCTACAATATTAACTGAATTGGAATATTCAATATTCTGAATTTAATATGAAATTAATATGTTGTACCATTTATTTCAATTTTAACTTTTATGATACAGTAAAAAGAAAATATGATTCAGGCATCACACGACTTCCTTAAATTAAATATATTCCTATTTGATTAAATAAACAAAAATTTTCATGCAATTCATTTAAAATTAATGAAGTCGAAAATTATATATGATATATCCCTTCCAATAAATCCAATCGGGAAATGTCAGAATATAATTTATTGATCTTTTCATACATAGCATAAAAGGACTTCAACAAAACTAAACAATTTTTATTTCCACCCTCCACTAAACCAAACCAACCTTAGTCGAGCCAACAAAAGATGACGTGTAGAACTTCATAACAGCCGCTAATTTCAAATTTCAACACTATAAGGCATTTTTGAGTCATCCAAGTTACCTATGTACGTCACTCCGAAACTTGTCAAAATGGGTTCAAGGTGGTTCACAACGGATAATTTAGTTGAAATTTGAAACCTTAAAATTTTCGCAATTGCAATACTACCTTTACTTCGCACAAGGAAATAAATTAATATACAGATCATCCTTTTTCACAAGATTTTATGCGTTTATGAATTAAATTGTAAAACAGTTTACTAGCATATATAAATATATCATATATAACATTGAATATAAAATATTTCTATATTAACAATGGTTTTTTTTTAAATTTTGGAGTGAATAAATTACCGAAAAATGCATTTGCCCTGATAAGTGATGTGAGACCTGCCTCATATTTATTCAAGCAAAAGAAAGAAAATTTATTTTAGACGAATACATAGGTATTATTCACAAAGTATTACAAAATTATTATAATTTGGTACAACCTTGAACGCAGTCGTTCTTCAGTCGTTTTACCTAAATTATAATGGATGGCTTAACTTGACATGTGAAGGCAGGCATGATATTTCCTTACAAGTTGTTGAAGGTGAACTGAAATAGGAGCAACCTCCAATTCCCTGTGGATTTGGCTGTTCCTAACAAACCAGGGAGCATTCGCCGCTATTCGAAGTAATTTGCTCTGGAAGGACTGTAGTCTCTTTTTGTGAGTGTTGTTGATGCCCAGCCAGACTGGTCATGCGTGTGTTAATGTATGGAGTATGAGTGTTTTGTAAAGTAGTGGTGCGTAGTCATTTATCAGTGGTGTATTTTTGTTTATATAAGGGTATATTTGTGCAAGCCGTGTGTATGCTTGTTGCAATGCAATGTCGATATGATGCCTCCATATAAGTCGTCTGTCAAAATGTACTCCGAGAGGGCGGTTGCTCTGGTCCTTCGGAGTCCAGGGGATTGTGTGATGTGCAATTTTCTGTTCAAAGCGACCTTTGTTCTTGAAACGAAGGAGAGCAAAAATCTTGGCCATCGTTTTTCAGGGGTTTGACGAAAGCTTCCACTTTCTGGACCATCTTGCGACCTGGTCAGCTGCTGTTGAGAAGTGTTTGGAGTTTCGTCTTGAGGAAGGAGGACAGTGTCGTCTGCCAACGAAGCTAATGCAGAATTTTCCACCTGCGGGATATATTTATTGGTCGATTGAGTAGTGACCACAAAGCGGTGGCGTTAGCATCTGTTGTAAAGCAAAGCACCTGATGATGGGATGTTAGTGTCGAAAGGACTTGTGCTTAAATTAAGAAATTGGTGGGAAGGATTTCTGTTATTAAGACCTGGTCGCAGATCTGCCCTGCCACATGCAGCAACATACGAATTATGGTTTGTATTGATGTTGAAATGGAAACATTTAAAAGGGACGTCCTCAACTGAAAAATGGCCAGAAGCATCGCGAATACAGTTTGTGTCAAAGGTTCTGATCACGTCCAGGAACTTGGACCATTAGTTTGTACCCTCGGGAAAACTATTGCTGCTCCAGATGAGTCCGTTTGTTCGTGGCAGCTGCTGGTTGAGCCCTTCCACCGTTGGAGTTATTCCACCGGAGGCAGCTGAGAGCTGTTTTGCCCCGAACCAGTCAACTCAGCATGTTTTGTATGCTTCGGCTTTGGGGGGAGAGGAAAGGAAATTGCACAAGTTTGCCTATTATCCAGGCAGCACGTACGAGGCATTAATAACGCGACTTAGAATAGGCCACAATTCCTCCTAGTTACTTTTATCTGGGTTATTATCAGTAAGACTTATAAACAACTTGTTTTTACTGACTTTAAATAGTAAATCTTATTTGCTCCTTATCATATATTATTATTTATTAACGTCCACTTTTTGCAACTTTGGCTAATCGGGACGGATTATCAACAGGTTACCACCCTTTTCTAGCCAGGGTGGGATTTTACGATGTTATTTAATGAATTTCGTCACTAAATAATTTCCTTTGCCCAGGCGAGAATCGAACTCGCCACTCTAGGTTAAACATTTGAGATAAAGGTCAACGCTTTAACTCGCATGGCTAACCTGAGCCCCTATCATATATTAGATAATATTATTATTAATGAACAGTATTGTAATCAAAATTATTATTATAAACAACAGGAAATTTTGTAGACGACCTGTACTAAGCATACACCTTCATAACACATTTCGTTCAGTACATTAAAGGTTTTTAGCAGATTTCCCTTAAGGGAGCTATGGAGATCATTCTAATGACGCGGTTTTTGATAAATTACCTCAAATGTCCATCGATCTTAACCAGGAGATGACGAAAATGAGGTCTGTTCAAAATTATATAGATATATTCGTCTGTTAACGGTCTAGCGGTCGTAATTTTTTTTATCGTTACCAAACTCCATATTTAATCGTTTTATGTAAAAAGAAAGCTCATGTTCGTTAATTGCTAAAATCGGACCCGTGGGAGGGGGGGGGGTTGAGAGTAGATTATGGAAATTCGAAATATCTCCTTCACTATACTTCGGATCGAACAATTATAAAGAATCAATCGTATAGCAAATTACATGGTCTATAAATATTGATATTTATTTATTTTCTTTATCATGAATAATAACCTAGATATTTGGATTTTATAGTTTTCCGTTTTCAGTAAAACCCCACTCATACTCATGTTATATTAACTAAACTGTTATATAATGAAGCTCTTTATTAAAAGGCTAAATAAGAAATATTGTTTTCATTGAACTTTTACTTTGTGAGATATACGCAAATACGTTCTGTTTGTCCCCCCTTTTTTGTTTTCGGACTACTAAAATTTAATCAATTAGGATTAAAATTATTCTGATCATTACAAATTACAGCAGTTTACAATAGTTTTCAATAAAATTAATATATTATATTAAGATATATTTCATTAATGGATTTTATTTCCAGTCTAGAATTTAGTTTGGCTGGCCTGTTTGTTTACAAATCCGTTCCATCGTAGAGTTCTTAACTTCTAACTGAAAGATTTCTCATTTCCGTTTTTATTTATTCACTTAAAATTCACGGTGGTGTTACTATTATGTATATTTTTTTATTGTAAACCTTTGCTTGGGAAATCTGCTTAGTTACGCAGCCCCTGCGTGACGGACTTTATTATTTATTTATTATATAATTCTCCCCTTGTAAGCTATAAGACATTAGAACATTTATTCATCCAATAATAATTACTTATATATATATATATATATATATATATATATATATATATATATATATATATATATATATATACCAGACTATAACCAATGTAATTAAACCATCTAATAATGTTAATTGAATATAGGGGCTCAGGTTAGCCATGCGTGTTAATGCGTTGACTTTAATCTCACATGGTAAACCTAGAGTGGCGAGTTCGATTCCCACCTGGCCAAAGGAAATTACTTAGTGAGGAAATTCATTAAATAACATCCTAAGTCCCACCCTGGATAGAAAAGGGTGGTAATCTGTAGATAACCCGTCCCAATTAGGCTCAGTTGCATAAAGTGGACGTTAATAAATAATGATAATAATAATAATTTAATATAACTTTTAAATTGAATTGACCATTTGTTTTATCGTTGACGCAAACTTTTTGTAGTGTTTTTTTATAAAGAATACATGTAGAGCATATATTGGCTCGACAATATATTTCTTCTTGGTTTGACCCTGGAAATAGTGATTCACTGTAAAAAAACAAAACAAATTAACTCCAATTACAGAAATAATATGGACAGTGCTAGCCAGCAGTGAGTGCAACGCCTAGCAACTACAGGATCACATTTCATTTGAAACTGACATACTGGCTACTGCAGTGGATGCCAACCTGACAGTTTAAATTTTTTATGCATGCAGAACGGGTTGTCAGCTCCATTTAGGTCGATGTAAAGCTATTATAACATGTCTAGTTTTTATTACAATTGAGATCTTCAGGTAGTGACCATGTCTTCTTGTCCGCTGAAAAGCTCTGTTCAAATATATCTGCCTTTTAGCTGATTTCCCTTAAGGGAAATCAGCTATTGAGGTTTTACTCATGACGGAATTCTCAAATTTTTTCTTCAAATGTCCATCAATCCTACCTAGGAGATGATGAAAATGAGGTTCGTTCAAAACTGTATATATATATATATATATATATATATATATATATATAAAAATATTAATCTATCTATATATTTTTCTGTTACCGCTCTAGCGGTCGCAATTTTTGTTTAATCGTTACCACACTCCATATTTAGTCGTTTTATGTAAAAAGAAAGATTAAGTTCGTTAACGGCTGAAATCAGACCAGGGGGAGGGGGGGTTTAGAGGGGGAGAATTCTGAAAATTCGAAATATCTCCATTACTATAAGTCGGATAGAAAAAGTGTATGAAAATTAAATGCACTAAAAAAAATGTTATATATTTATTCTTTATCTTGAATATTCACCGAGATATTTGCATTTTTCTGTTTTCAGCCATCAGTAAACCTCCACTTCTACTAGCGTCACATAAACAATGCTCTCTTATATAATAAAAGATATTAATTGAAGCCTAAATACCAAATATTGTTTTCATTGAACTTTTACTTTGTGAGATATATGCAAATACGTTCAGTTGACCCTCCCCACCCTTCTTTTGTTTTTGGGTTACTAAAATTTGAGATAAAACTGATTCTGATTCATTACAAATTACACCACTGGCTTTAATAAACTGTTTTCAGTAAAATTAAAATTTTTTATTCAGAGATATTTCATTAATTGTTTGTCTTTCCTATGCAGTGCTACGAGGTTGGCTTACCTGTTTGTTTACAATTCAGCCTTGTATTGTACATTTACTGAGCATTCACGGTAGTGTTGCCTGTATGTATATTTATCTATTGTAAACCTTCGCGTGGGAAATCTGCTTAGTTTACGCAGCCCCTGCGTGACGGAATTTTCCTTTGTGGTGAGTGGATTGTTCCCTTCCATTTCGAATACCTTCTCCGGCGTCTGATTCTCAGTGATTTCGTCTTCTTGGCTTATAGGCTTCTTTGTAAGTGAAAAGAGGGCTAAGTTTGCTATAATGTATAAAGTCATAGCTATCCGACAAGTTATTTGGGTGTATCTATATATCTATTACTCAGCGATAGCCCTGAAGAAGCTGAAAGTATGTCTAGCGACACGTCGGCTTCCTTCAGGCCCAGAGAACTGAAAGTGTGTCCAGTGACACATCGGCCAAAAACATGTAGACATGGTCGATACCCGAAGATGTCCATTTTAATAGTGCCAAGGAAACCAACAGGTATACGTCTAATTTTCTTAGTTTGTCGCAGGAATTCTTTGAAATTCTGTTTTAAAATAACTCCTTTATTCACCTTGGATTATTATCTTTAAATGTTAATATTCAAACTTCAATGATTTCTCTTAGCTTTAAGAAAGCAAGTAACAGGTATTAAATCATTATTTCCAGAGTATATTTTCACTTATCTAAATGGTTCATTGAAAGTAAAGTACTTTAAATGCTAATGAATATATTTTCTATCGTCCTACAGTAATTTTAGCATAAGGGAAATCAGCTATTGAGGTCGTACTCATGACGCGAGTTTCGAAAAAATTTCTTCAAATGTCCATCCATCCTACCCAGAAGATGACGAAAATGAGGTCCCTTCAAAATTATACATATATATATATATATATATATATATATATATATTTGTCTGTTAACGCTTTAGCGGTCGCAATTTTTGTTTGATCGTGTCCAAACTCAGAATTTAATCGTTTTATGTAAAAAGAAAGATCAAGTTCCTTAATGGCTGAAATCGGACCAGTGCGAGGGGGGTTTAGAGGTTTTTACTTTTGAAAATTCGAAATATCTCCGTTATTATGCGTCGGATCGAAAAATTGTATAGAATCAATCATATTGCAAATTAAATTTACTATAAATAGTGTTTTTATACATTTATTCTCTATTTTGAATATTAACCGAGATATTTGCATTTGTATTGTGTGAGTGGTCGGCAGAAGTCGGCCATATTGGGGACTTTCCGCCGGAAGCTAGTTCGGCTGTTTCCCTAACTGTTCGTCCCTTCCAACTGTTCGTCCCTCATGTATTGGTTTAGAGATTCGTTACCACTGCCCGCATTAGTAGGCAGATTTCTCTATTGTAAAACTTCACGTTGGAAATCTGTATAGTTTACGCAGCCCGTGCGTGACGGACTTTTATTAATTCTCGAATTGATTACATACGAAAATAATACTTTAAACTTATTTATTTATTTTTGCTGCATATACTTTTGTGAACCATTGACTACTCCTTAAAGTTTTAATATTTATTGTGGATAAGATGCAGGTGAAACTTAAGGTAGGATTTACGAACGAGGAATGTTTTACAGAAATTCATAAATCCCCATAAGAAAATTGAAAACTATTGCATTTGAAACTCTTTGTTACAAATTGTGTTTAGCAATGAAAATAGGACAATCGTCCTCTACTATTCAATGACTTATTGACAGCTTCTGACACAACTTCATAGATAGCTTCTATGAATGTATATATTAATTTTACAAAAGAAACTTAGATTAGGCATTTTGAGTGATACCTAGTTCTTTTGGAACTGAATATATGGCATACATCTCATTGGTGGTCCATTTATTTCTCATCGGTGAATATTAATCAATAGTGGTAGAATAAATGAATATATACATATAATCATTCCGTTGCTGCAGACTTCATTAGTTATGGTAATGTTTAATATATTCTCAAACTGATGTGGGAATTGCATAACTTAATTTATAGTTTCTAAATTCCTGGGGCTTCCTGTCTGAAGTAACAAAACCTCCCAAAAGAATGTTTAATAAATTGAAGCTACCTTGAAATTATTCTTAAAACTTTTAAAATGTTTATTATCTGCCCACTTCCAAAGCAAAATGTCATGAAGTTTAAAGTGATATTTAGACTGTTGTTTTACTGAAACGAAAATGGATACGAATGTTGGTTTTCATGCATATCGGGTTAACAGGACATGATTAAACCATTTATTGTACGTGTTTCATTATTACACGTCCAGCAAGAATTATAGTCCTTAACGTCTATCACCTTTCAACAGCCCATAAATACTTGTCCTTATGTATTTCCTCTACATAGTAACCCTATGTGGAGGTATTAGCAGATTTCCCTTAAGGGAAATCAGCTATTGAGGTTGTACTCATGACGGAATTTTCGACATTTTTCTTCAAATGTCCATCGATCCTACCTAGTAGATGACGAAAATGAAGTCCGTTCAAAACTGTATATATATATCTATCTATATATATATATATATATATATATATATATATATATATATATATATTTGTCTGTTACCTCTCTAGCGGTCGCAATTTTTGTTTGATCGCTACCAAACTCGGAATGTAAGTGTTTTATGTAAAAAGAAAGATCAAGTTCGTTAAGGGCTGAAATCGGACCAGTGGGAGGGGGGGTTTAGAGGAGAGGATTTTCGAAAAGTCGAAATATCTCCGTTATTATGCATCGGATCGAAAAATTGTATAGAACCAATCTTATTGCAATTTAAATTTACTATAAATATTGTTATATACATTTATTCTCTATCTTGAATATTAACCGAGATATTTTCATTTGTATTCTGCGTGTGGTCCTATGTTCGGCCTTTCCGCCGAGAGCTCTGGTGGCCATTTCTGTAACTATTCGTCTCTCGTGAATGGGTTTAGAGGTTACTTACTACTACAGCTGTTATTAGGCAGATTTCTCTATTGTAACTTCACGTGGGAAATCTGCTTAGTTTACGCAGCCCCTGCGTGACGGACTTTTTTATTTGTCTGCGCATCCCATGCATACTTGCATTAAATACTTGTCCTTGATTCGCTATATAGTATTGGTAGATTTCCCATAAAGGAAATCAGCTAGTGAGGTCGTACTCGTGACGCGATTTTCGAAAAATTTCTTGAAATGTCCATCGACCCTACCCAGGACATGACAAAAAGAGGTCCGTTCAAAATTATATATATATATATATATATATATATATATATATATATATATATATATATATATATTTGTCTGTTAACGCTCTAGAGGTCGCAATTTTGGTTTGATCGTTACGAAACTCGATATTTAACCGTTTTATGTAAAAAGACAGATCATGTTCGTTAATGGCTGAAATCGTACCTGAGGGAGGGAAGGGGGATTTTCTAAAATTCGAAATATCTCCGTTACCATACGTCGGATCAAAAACTTGTATAGAACCAATTTTTTAGAAAATAAAATTTACTATAAATATTGTCTTATACATTTATTCTCTATCTTGAATATTAACCGAAATATTTTCATTTTTATTAATTGTAACGGACGGAATGAGATCGGCTGACTTCGGTTCTAGTCGTGAGTTTCCGCCAAAAGCTAGTTCAGCCGTTTCCGTAACTAACTCTCGTGAAATTTCTCTGTTGTAAAACTTTACGAGGGAAATCTGCTTAGTTTATGGACTTTTTTATCTATGGAGGAACTCAGATTAATTAATCACGAGAGCTGAGGCGTTAGCCCTAATTTCAATTGGCAAACCTAAAATGCTGGGTTGGATTCCCACCTGTGAAATAGGAATTTAATTAGTGACAAACTCACTAAATGAAATCCTTAGATGCATCCTGGCTCAAAAAGACCCGTAGCCAGATGATAATCTGTCCCAATCAGCCTTAGTAGTACAAAGTGGGCGTAAATAAATAAAATTTCACATTTATCTATAGATGTTATGTTACTCTGATGGTAGTTACTTCAGAGTGAAACGTTTGCGCAGGTTTACTTTAACTTGCTTTAACGTCACTCTAAAAATAGGCCAATTTCATTCAGCCTTTCCAGTAAGTTTTGTAAAATGAATTTGGAACTGATTGTAAAAATTAACAAGTTGGCTAACATTTGTAGTTATATATTAGTTTTCGTTTTCCTGCTTCAACACATTTTATGTTTGCGTATTACTTTGATTGTACGTATTAGTGTTTTGTATAGATTAATCCAGGATATACTGGAATACTGTTCTGCTTATTCAATGCGAGTGAGGAAGGAGCCTCTTATACTTGTTTAAAGGCTGTTTGAGTTGTATTAATATGGAATTGGCCCTTTCTTGTTGACGTTTAGTGAAGATGTAAAAGCACTTTCAGATAATTCCTCCATTAATATTTGTGTTTCCAAGAACCTAATTGAACCTCAAATGAACTCTAGTTAAAATATTCGAGGGTTTCAAATCCTTCTGAAGAATTGATGCTTGTAAAATAAATTGTCATTAATTGAGGTGTACACATACACACACGCGCACGCGCTCGTTGTGATCTTGTAAAAATAAATTTTCCGACAACGGCCACTGTTCTCATTCACACTGGTTTTAGCAGATTTCCCAAATCGGACCAGTGAATGGGGGGATGTTTAGAGGTGGATTTTCGAAAATTCGAAATATCACCGTTACCATACGTCGGATCAAAACATTGCATAGAACCAATCTTATTGCAAATTAAATTTACTATAAATATTGTTCTATACATTTGAACTCTATCTTGAATATTAACCGAGATATTTGCATTTTTATTAAATGTAGGCCGATAACGGACGAATGAGTTTCCCGCCAAAACGTAGTTCGCCCGTAACTTTTCGGCTCTCGTATGGAAATTTCTCTATTGTATAACTTCACATGGGAAATCTGCTTAGTTTACGCAGCCCCTGCGTGACGGACTTTTAGAATATTGTTACGCGTTTTTGTTTGTTTTTTAGCGGATTTCCTACAAGAGAAACATTTCTTCAAATGTACATCGGTCCTACCTCGTAGATGATCAAAATTAGGTTCGTTCATAATTATATATACATTTGTGTGTGTGTGTGTGTGTGTCTGTAGTCACTCTAGCGAGAACAATTTTTTTTTTTTTTTATCGATACCAATATCAATATTTAAACGTTTCTTGTAAAACTGAAAATAACTTTTATTAACCAAGAGGGGTTTAGAGTGTGGTTTTAAAAATTTTGAAATATCTCCCTTAATACGCGACAGACCGAAAAATAAAAAAAAAGTATGGTGAGATTTGATCAGTGGTGTTATACCATCTCTGAGCTCAAATCTGTTTAGTTTACGCATACCCAGCGAGACGGACTTTTCCTTATTTCGTCTATTTACCAGTAATTTAATTCATTCAGTTAATAAAATTTGATTACTTCTTTAAAACTCTAACGTAGTTGCTTTACAACTTTTATAAGTAATAGTAGCCTTCTAAACTAATTATTGAACATTAGTTTACGACTAGCTTCTATCAGAACTATGAGAATGTTAGAATATTTTCAACAATTCATTTTTAAAATTTTATGCGTTGCAATATTAGACGATTTTCTTTAATGAAAATCAGCTATTTTGGCTGTTCTCAAGACGCGCGCGCTTTCGAACAATTTTCTTCAAATGGCCATCGACCCTAAGTAGGTGATGGCGAAAATGAGGCAAATTGGAATTTATATGTAATGCCTGTTACCACCACACTTGTGGTAATAATTTTTGTTTCATTATTACTGAACTCCATACACAACCCAAAGCTTTTAAATGGTAACTTTTCCTCAATTAAATAAAATTAAAAAGCTATTCATAATGTAGATGAGCCTTGTGAACGTCATTTGTTTGAGGAAAAGACTACCTAATAAAATCATCTTTTATTAATACCATGTTTACACGTATGAATAAACTTTAGCATATGGCACAGGTGGCTTTAAGCCGATACTTCCAGGGACTTTAATAAGTCCAGTTTGGTTAATTAAATAACTGTGTTTTTGTGTAGGCATAAACTTGACAAGTTTCAATCGACTAAACGCAATGTAAATCTAATATAGCAACTCTTGTACTAAGCACATTTCATTCATAATCTTCATATCGGACTTAGTTGCCTCTGGAAAATTGAGAGGCAACTCACATACTTAAGTTCTTCTGCTCAACACATTAATGTTTTTCTCAGGTTTTAATTTCTATGGAAAACTTCATTAAACATTTATATATACCAGTAACACTTTCACTGCCACCTCCGTAGCGTATACGGAAGCGTGAGTTTCACTCTATGTGCTGGCTCCGTAGATGCTACAGAGCAGCTATAACTCCAGACTATTGTTTTTCCCCACCCCGACACACAAAGAAAGGGATTGAAATTTTCAGTGGCACTCAGTTAAACACCGGAGATTAAAAGAGAACCATTGGTTTTAACAAATCTGTTCAGGAATTTTTGGTTGACTATTTTTCCCTTTTTTTAAAAGCTCTTAGCTCACCCTTTATGTAAAAAAAACAAAGTGGCACACGGTTAAATTTTTTGAAAATCTGGTGGCAGTGACCTTACTCTAGAACACTCCTTCGTCCATTACTTATTCTCGGGACATCTTTGTGGGACCCACTCTGAGTGCTTAATTTCTGATTTCGTTGAATTCCATCAGAAGATGTACATGGATCAAGGTACATGGTTATAGTAAAAAACTTAAACTCTCAGAAACTGTATTTTTACAGCACTTAAGAAGAGAAAATAAAATTCTCGAAATATTGGCATAAACTAAGAAGTTTCTTTCATCAACATTGACTAAACCTACAAAAAAACAACACCACCATATATGAATATAACCTGGTCGAAAACATCAACACAATTATATATATATATATATATATATATATATATATATATATATATATATATATTTATTTATACACACACATACACATATATTTGTCTGTTAACGCTCTAGCGGTCGCAATTTTTGTTTGATTGTTACCAAACTCGACATCTTAACGTGTTATGTAAAAATACAGATCAAATTCGTTAATGGCTGAAATCGGACAAGTGGGAGGGGGTGGGTTTAGAGGGAAGGAGTTTCGAAAATTAGAAATATCTCCGTTACTATACGTCGGATCGAAAAATTGTATAGAACCAATCTTATTGCAAATTAAAATTACTATAAATATTGTTGTATCTATGTATTCTTTTTATTAATTATTATGGACGAGATGAGATCGGTTAATTTCGGGTCCAGTCGTGAGTTTCCGTCAAAAGCTAGTTCGACCGTTTCCGTAACTATTTGGCTCTCGTGAAATTTCTCTATTGTAAAACTTCACTTGGGAAATCTGCTTAGTTTCCGCAGCCCCTGCGTGACGGACTTTTTTAATTTATCTCAAGATTTTTTTTTCAATATTAACAGATTTACATTAGAAGAAATAGTCCGTCTGGCATAACCTTCAATCTTCTTAAATGTCGTTTGTGTTAGTTACTAAAAGGACAACACAATGACTATTGTCTGTGAATAAACGTTTGTGAAAGAAAAATACTTTGTTTAAGGCTTCTTTAAATATAGCCTTTGTTGAAGCAGATTGCTAAACGCAGAGGAAACCAAATTTCAGGGAATAAACATTTTAATTTGAAGCTACATGAAGTTAATAAATTTAATATATGATTGTATTATTACTTAATAGAAGGATCACAGAATATACGAGCTCTTACAGGTAATACTCAAAAGTAATAAGTGCTCTACTTTCGAGAGAAAGAACTAATAAAAATTAGCATAATGTACAAGAACATTATATTTTAAAACATACAAAAATAATTTTTAAACAAACATGCAGATAATTAAACATCCTTGAAAGAACTTTAGATTAAAAAAAAAGTTGTCTAAATTACTTAGTAATTACTATACTTGTTTATTGTTTTGTAATTATAATAAACAACAGTTTAGTCTGTATTACGAAAACATCCTTTTCAACCAAATCCAGAGTTGATTTTGCTTCCAGTACTCATTAACCTTTATTAGTAGAATTATGAAGGGGTTCTATTTTACCTGAGAAATTTCAATAAAGAGTTTTCTCGGAGAAATTTCCTAGAAGTTAACCAAGACAATTTTAAACTTCCCTTATCCGCTGCTCTTATAGTATTATTGCATGAAAAATACAACCTTCAGAGCAGGTGCAAGCTAACACATAAATGCTTATATCTAAAATGTCTATCGTGCAGGGGCTGCGTAAACTAAGGAGATTTCCCTCGTGAAGTAATGCAAGAGATAAATCTACATACTGGTAACACTAAACAAAACCATGAATATGAAGTGAATCATACGAAAGTTAATGATAAATCTTATCAGTTATTTAAATAACCTCCATACGGAATTGTAAACAAACAGGTCTGCCAACCTCTCGGAGCCAAACTGATAGAAATATTTTACACCGGAAAGAAAAACAATTAATGGAATACATCTAATTCTTCTCTAATCTAATTCTTATTTTGGACTATATATGTTTATATATTCTTCAAATTTTTTTGGCAAGGGTCACCAATAAAAAACATTTTTTCACGTAAACTTTGTTGATACATGTTTCGTGCTGTATATACCACCTTTTAAGGGGCTCTCCCTTTTCTAAAAATAATAACATTAATTTTAAAAAAAAATTAAAAACATTAATTTAGCAGCCCTGTAATAATTCTTTAATAGATAGAGTACTAAAAAGTCCGTCACGCAGGGGCTGCGTAAACTAAGCAGATTTCCCACGTAAAGTTTTAGAATAGAGAAATTTCAGAATAGAGACTCAAACAATTACGGGAACGGCCCGAACTAGCTCTTGACGGAAACTCACGACTAGACCCGAAGTTAGCCGATCTCATCTCAGAAGCTGAAAACAGAAAAATGCAAATAGTAACGGACCGGATCCGACGTATAGTACCGGAGATATTTTGAATTTTCAAAAATCCTCCCCTCTAAAACCCCCCCCTCCCACTGATCTGATTTCAGCCATTAACGAACTTGATCTTTATTTTTGCATAAAACGTTAAAATATCGAGTTTGGTAACGATCAAACGAAAATTGCGACCGCTAGAGCGTTAACAGACAAATATATATATATATATATATATATATATATATATATATATATATATAATTTTGAACGGACCTCATTTTCGTCATCTCCTGGGTAGGATCGATGGACATTTTTCGAAACTCGCGTCATGAGTACGACCTCAATAGCTGATTTCCCTTAAGGGAAATCTTTTCTAAAAGTGTCTACTTACATATATATATATATATATATATATATATATATATATATATATATATATAATAAATCTAAATACAGAGTTTCTTATTGGGACCCTTGACAAGAAAATATGAAGAATATATAACATGCTAATTTCATCGAAATCTATTTACTCTATCTAGTAATGTAATTTATAATGAATCAAAATAATTATTATCTCAATCATTCACATTTTTGGAGTCCAAGAAGAAGACGAGGGGGGGAGGGGGATCAACAGAACATATTTGCATGTATCTCGTATACTAAAGGTCTCTTCAAAAACAATATTTGTTATTTAAGCTTCGAATAATGTGGTTTATTATATATATATATATATATATATATATATATATATATATATATATATATATATTGTTTATATCACATGAGAAGAAGTAGGGGTTTGCTGAAGGGTGAAAAATTAAAATGCAAATATCTCGGTTAATATTAAAGATTGAGAATAAACGTATGAACTATATTTATAGTACAATTAATATTCAATAACGTTGGCTCTATACAATTTTTCGATCCGACGTATAGTAACGGAGATATTCCGAATTTTAGAAAATCTCCCCCTAAACCACCCCACTGGTCCGATTTCAGTCATTAACGAACTTGACCTTCCTTTTTAAACAAAACTATAAAATATTGAGTTTGGTACGCTCAAACAAAAATGAGATCGCACACACACACACACACGCACACACACACACACACACACACACATATATATATATATATATATATATATATATAAAATATTGAAAGGAATTCATTTTCGTTATCTCCTGGGTAGGATTGATGGAAATTTGAAGAAATTTTTTGAAAATCGCGTCATTAGTACGGTTAGTAAGGGATATCTGCTAAAAGGATATTACTTATGAGCATCGGGTTTCTGTCTTGCAAAAAATTATCATTTTAGACATCACCCCTTGATTTCAACCCAATTTTAAAATATTTGTATCATTCGATTATTCCAAAAATAAAATATAATTTTCTATCACTAAATTCTGAAGAACACTTTCATTCCGTTGCTGAAAGTCACCAAACACTTTGTGGTTTGATTCTTAATTCATTCTTGACCATCACAGTTACTCACAATTTGTATTTAACGAACAAATTTCACTTATATGAATACCAACTACTATTCTAAGAGTCGGTGAGTTAAATTCAGTTCGTAAAATATAGACGAGATATTGAATTAGTATGTCGTTAGGAGATGGTTATAGATAAGAGCTGATAAGAAAATAATGGTGTAGTTATAGAAAGCTGGAAGGTAGATATATTTGTCTGATGTTGGATATTATTCCTACATTTGTACAAGATGGAGAGGGAGGCCTTCTGCTAATGCTACTATAATCTCTAACAACTGGCGCACATTCTCTCCTACTCTCAAACTCAGATTTGTTATCTTTGGAGTGATTAATTCCTATCTATTACGTAGTAATTATCAATAAAAGAAAATTTGCTGAAAGTTATTGCTTTTGGTTTAGCTTATTTATACAGATGATTATCAATATTATTGAAGCATCTCTAGACATCTTCATATTCTTATACTGTATTATTCAACTTTGTAACAACAATTCAGGATATATTCTTATAAAGTATTAAGCAATTATATGAGATATTAAGGTGAAATTGACAGATTATTATTAATACTTAGATCAAGAAAGGAAATAAAAAAGTCCGTCACCTAGGGGCTGCGTAAACTAAGGGGATTTCCCACATGAAGTTATACAATAGAGAAATCTACATACGAGAACCGAACAGTTACGGCAAATGGCCGAACTAGCTTTTGGCAGGAAATTCAGTCATCCGTTATCAGCCCAAAATTAATAAAAATGCAAATATCTCGGTTAGTATTCAAGATAGAGAATAAATGTATAGAGCAATATTTATAGTAAATTTAATTTACAATAAGATTAGTTCTATACAATGTTTTGATCCGATGTATGGTAACGGAGATATTTCAAATTTCGAAAATCCCCCCTCTAAACCCCCCTCCCACTGGTCTGATTTTAGCCATTAACGAACTTGATCTGTCTTTTTGCATAAAATGTTTAAATATCGAGTTTGGTAACGATCAAACAAAAATTGCGACCGCTAGAGCGTTAACAGACAAATATATATATATATATATATATATATAAATATAAAATTTGGAACGGACCTCATTTTCGTCATCTCCTGGGTAGGATCGATAGATATTTGAAGAAATTTTTCGAAAATCGCGGCATGAGTACGACCTCAATAGCTGATTTACCTTAAGGGAAATCTGCGAAAATGGGTCAGAAAAACTGAGGATTTTACATCAAGTCGGTTCTTGAGGACGTATTCATCTAAATCGTGGTCAGTTTAACTAAATTTCTACAATTTTACGATCGGCTTCTTCAGGTGGCGGACCTTGTTTCTTGGTTGAAGAACCAATGAAACTGAGTTAAAGAACTCTAAAAACAATATATTACGATTATTTAAATAAAAAGTCATGTTTACTTGGTGTTCTTACTAAGGCAGGTAATGAGAACAGAATATGGTCAAATGGCTTGGCGACAAAGTTAAAAATATCCTTAGATTTCACAGTTACTGAGTGACAGATTACTCGATTTGCATGGTAATTATTTGTATACGCTCTATTATGCTATAGAAATATAAAAATGATTCTTACGTGAATAGACGTTAACAATCAGAACCGTAAAATACAGAAATACTTTATGGATAATTTGTAAGATAGACGATAATTTATTTACAGTTAAATTACTGGTTTGCATTACATTCCTTTCGTATTATTTATTATTACTAGTTTTAGTAGTTTATCGACTTCATTTTGTAACCACAAGATCTCGAGATCGAATCTCACCGGGACTAACTATTTTTTTTCTTTCTGGATTTTTGTTTCTAGAGCGTTTATTTAATATTAATATATAAATAAAAAGTTGTTATTAATTATTCGCATTTATTTTTCAACGTGCTTCATATATTTAAAGAAAATTCGAATGCTTTCTGTCAAAAATATAATAGGTATAAGGGATCATAATATTATACTAGAAATACTATTAATTGAATGCATAAGTATATAACAGTTATCATTAATAATGCGGATATATTGATAACATTTTTAAACTGTTTCATTTAGCTTTCCCGTTTATCTGTAATAATTTTATTTAACAATAAATAAAGATATTTATAATTTTCTAGCTCTAGACATAAAAATATTCTTTAAGAGTTTTATACTCTAGAGCTATATTTATAAATGCTTGGCCTCGCATCACTGACATATATTTCTATCATCAAGTTAAAAATCTTGTCAAGAGTCTTCTAAACTGCTCGTATTTGATTGAACAGAATCGTAAAATATCCTCAAGAGGGAGTTGTCTTAAAATTCATTCTTTTTAACTTGATGATAGAAATATTTGTCAGTGATGCAAAGCCAAGCATATACATAAATATAGCTCTAAAGTATAAAACGTTTAAAGAATATTTTTATGTGTATGGGAAAAAAATTATAAATATCTTTATTAATTGTAAAATACAGTGATTACAAATAAACGGGCAAAGCTTAATAAAACCGCCAATAATTTAAAAAAACATTTTATTTATTTATTAATATTAAATAAACGCTCTAGAAACAAAAATCCAGAAAAAAAGTTGTTCCCGGCGAGATTCGATCTCGAGATTTTGTGATTACTAAAAGAAGAGGTTAGGAATTTGTAGTTTCTCCTTCATTCAGATTATTTGTAACTCTAGATATTTCGTGTTCTTTACATCAAAGTCACCTCTGGGGCATAGTATCCATTCTACCAAAGCTCAGCCTATTAATGATAAAGCATTAAATAAACGCTGAGAGTAAATGTCAGTTATATTTGCCGTAATAAATCAGAGGACAATTCGTGAACGTTGAGTTGTGACTCTCACAGTTTGTGTGACAAACTTTGTCAGACTGGACAACAGGGATTAATTAAGGAAAGGGATTTGACAACTCCTCCCTGTCAAAAACTTTTGTCTAAAATTATCTCAAGATACAAACTTTCTAATTTCTCTTCTTCGCGAGGTACACGCCTTCTTGCAATCGCACAATTTTCCAATACCTTAATACTCATTTAAGCTAAGAGTAATTTTACAATTCGTGAAAAAATTATTTATTTTTTACATTTTAAACAATTTCAGCCTAATTAAATGCCAATTAATTCGCTAACGCTTACATGATAAAATATTAAAGTTTATATAGTGGCGATATAAAACGTTTTTGCAGATTTCCCTTAAGAGAAATCAACTATTGAGGTCGTACTCATGACGCGATTTTCAAAAATTTTCTTCAAATGTCCATCGATCCTACCCAGATGACCAAAATGAGGTCCGTTCAAAATGATATATATATATATATACTTCTTCTTCTTCTTTTTTTGTGAAAAACTGCTTTATCCAATTTTTGTAAAACTCTAATAAAAAGTAAATTATGAATAAAAAAAAATAATACAATCATGGTTTTAGCCCTGCCCAAAAAATCATGGGGTTTGTCCATGTTTTTATCTCCAATTTTCTATGGATCATACCAGTTCTAACCCCCCCCCAAATTCTAAATAAGTCTATTAATGAAATATTCCATCAGTCATTATTCAATAAATGAATCAGAGTTTCATATAATTAACATTAGTTTACAACTACACACACACACATATATATTATATATATATAAGTTGGCATTATAGACCTTTGAAATCTTTAGTCACCCCCGAGCTAGGGTCTGTAGTAGACTGACTGGCCCCGTTGTATCCAGTGGGTCTGGGGCCAGTTCACACTGTTAGCCTGTCTGTGGACGGGATCTAGATAGTCATAATCGTCAGTCGTTCGTAGGGGCTGCCAGACGTATTTACTCTTTAGACTCCCGCTTATCCATAGCACTGCGATACTAGCGCACTCTGGGAGACAACTTATATATATAAAACGTATACCTTAAGTGTTTGATTTCCCCAATAGAAACTTTAAATGATATTTTAAGACTGAGAATGAGACATTTGGAGATTTATTGGCTCTAATAAAAATCACATTAATAGGAGTTGGGTTATACTTAGCGCTAAAAAATAAAATCAATGAGCTTCGTTGATAATTTAATTGTACAAGTGAATAGAACAAAAATTACTCAATACAAGACTTTTAATAAGATTGGTTAGGCGGTATTTTAGACATTTCTGTAGTTTTGCATTTTTTCCTTCTATATACCACATTTTTCAGCTTTTAGTAGTAAGAAATATTTACATATGGGGTAGCTTTTGGTAGCAATAAAAAAATAATTTGCATTTGATTGCAACAATGTTAATAAACTCACACATAAACCTCCTGAAATGAAGTAATGATCAAAAGAATAATAAAATATTTTTCCTTTAGGCTTTCGTGTTTTGACGGAATAAATCAATACATATCACTGGCTTTCTGTCGGAGCTACAATTTTTCATTATAAACTGTTTTAATTTTAAGCGTTTTAAAAGAACTGCAGCAATGAATGAAGAATAATGAGTCCTAATGTGAACGAATCCATGAATTGATTATACCGAGTCAGTTCAATTGTATTCATAACAGGAGAATGTGTTTTGCATTTTCGAATCCAGAAGGAAAATGTATAGTCGATTGGTAAATGAATTGCATAACATTAACTGCTATGTTGTTGTCATCCCTCTGATGTGAAGGGTCTACTTTTCCAGCTGCATTAATTCAGGAATAAAACAATGTCAGTTATAGAAAACTTTAGATCAATAGAAATCCTGTTTACTCGTCCTGAATAAAGTAATTCGGGGCTTTTCTTTATGGGAGATATGCCAACGAATAATAAATAGTGTGTGAGCAGATAAACATGATATATTTTAATTACTACAACTAATATTACTTGAATGGTCATGGTGAATATATGTAATATAAGATAAGGTTGCATTTTTGTCCTCGAGCTCTGTGCATCATGGCCAACTATGGCTGGGCATTATGGTTGTTTCTACTTTGGTTCAGAACATATGTTATAAAACGAGGTAGCTCATTGATTGTCGCTCCCCGCTGTACTCTCCTCCTGCCCGCACTCAGCTACTCTCGAGATTTTTACTCCATGGCGAGACTTCAACTTCTTTTATGAAACAGTACGGTGGGTTTTATGCCCATGTCGTCCTCTTCTTGGAATCTCTTTTTTCTTTTACTTTTAGTTGGCCATTGAGGTAGGCATACGGGCTGCTAGGCAACGGTGTGGATGGACATCTCGTAAAGAGCCTTGATACCTTGATGCCAGTTTTTCTTCGTGAGCATAAGTGCCATGAACACGTTCTATTACCAGTAACACATATAGCCTATCTATCTATCTATCTATCTATCTATCTATCTATCTATCTATCTATCTATCTATCTATCTATCTATCTATATATATATATATATATATATATATATATATATAAATGAATGTTTGTTTGTATGTCCTTTATAGAATCGTAAACGGCTGAACCGAATTTATGAAACTTTGTATGTGTATTACTAGTAAAACTGGTGAGGTTTCTGGCTACATTAATACTCTCTGAGACGAACAGGGGTGGGGTTATAAGGGAGGCCTGAAATTAGAAATAGCGATATTTCGTTTCCTATTGGTTTTTGGCGAATATGCACATAACAAAAGTTGTTTATTTTGTTATTTAGAGTAACTTTTGATATATGCACTTTTGAAGTATACCGAAGTATAAATGAGTTATATGCAAAATACAATAGTGGGAGTCAACTGTTTTATATGGCACAAAAGAATGAACCGAATTAAATGAAACTACGTATGTGATTTGGTATTACACCTCCCTGAATATAAGCTATTTTAAAATGTCGAGGTAGGAACAGGAGTGGGGATAATAAGGTAGGTGTGAAATATAAAATCGCGATATTTCGTAATCTGTTCATTTTTCTGCAAACGTGAATACATAAAAGTTGTTTGTTTTGTTATTTAAAGTAACTTTTGTTGTATGGACTTTTGCCGTATAACGAAGTATAAATGAGGTTCAGAAGGGGCTACAAGCTACAGAAGGGGTCAACAATCTTATAGGACACGAAAGACTAACGAAATCAACGGTACCCCGTATTTTTAACTATAAGCTATATTAACATTTTTAGGAACGAACAGGAGTGAGTGTTGTTAGGGAGGCACGAAATGAAAAGTCATCATATTTCGTTTCCTATTGTTTTTTTTCGTAAACGTGCACTTAACAAAAGAGGTTTAATTTGATATTTAGAGTAACTTTTATTATATACATCTTTATCCTAATTTAGTACTTTCTTTGGTGGCATAGCAACGCGGGGAGGGTACAACTAGTCATTCCATAAAAAAAAAAATTAACAATTGTTGATTTCCAATACATTCGAACAATAAATTCCCTTTGCCCACACCAGAATGAAAGCACTCAAATATGGCCGAGACCAACATCGTAAGCACTCATGTTAAACCAAACCTTCAAAAATTTGATCATTGTCATCCTTGATAGCTAAACTGTTTATGATATACATCATTGCCCCTTCAGAATTTCCAAATACCTATTTCATTAAACTCACTAGTCGTGCTTACTTGCTTTTAGCCTTCACTAAATCCCCATTACTCCTCGTCGGATTTTTACTTAGATTTAATTAATGGATGGTGAGATCGGATCATCAGTGTTTCATATCTAAGTGAGTGGACAATCCATTTACTTTATGTAGTCCTTGCGGACTTTCTGGGACAGCTGTATGTATATTCGTTTAGAAAGTTCTTACATTTTTATTATCCCACAACATCATAATGCTATCGGTCTGGATGACTAGATTCTCTACCAAATATTTATTCATTGCTAAGAAAGTTGATGTATTTACTAATAGCATCACTAACATCATAAATATTGGAAAGAAATGTTGCTTCACAATAATGGTCGCAATTTCGCACGATAAAACCGTATGTTCCTACAGACCTTAACGGTACTACAGTTAACTTGGACGGATTGCCTTTTTTATTATTATTTTTTTTAATCTCCTCCACATAGTAACCGTATGTGGAGGGATTTTATTTTTCTGCACATCCCATGCGTATTTGCATTATATGTGCATTTTGTCAAGATTTTAACAATTTTTTATATAATATATACATAATAAAATGTAAAGATGATTATAAAAATTAAACTTGATAAAATAAACAAAAAACATTAAATAGTTCAATTAAATAACCTATAAAAAATACATAATATTAATTTTATATTATCTTTTCCTCTCTCAGCTTAAGCATATTGTAGGTTATTTCTTTTAATAAATTTATGCGTTTTGAAAATAAAATTTCGGGGCTGATAGGCTATCCGGGAATATGAGTCTTTAACTGTCTTGAGTCAGTCTGCATTCATAAATCAGGTAGGTGGATGTTTTAATTTCAATGAGCCTTTGAACCCTTTCGAGCTTTTTAACATTATATTTCATATTTAAGCCCGTTTTCCATATTGGTATTGCGTAGGTTAACGCCAGTAAAACGATGGATTGCCTATATTTTTAGACAAAGTAGGATACAAGATTCATTTTATTATTTAGTGTCCTTCTTTCTTCAGGTTAGTTTTGAGTATTATGGCCACCGCTTTGAGACATAAAGCTATCCCAAGGTCCTTATTCAGTATTTAGATTTTCAGATAATTCTAATTTATTAACATAGCTAACTTCATACCGCAGAGATGAACTCATTTTCGAGGATTCACTAATTACACATTTTATGATAATTTTGTCCTCATTTACATTATGACGCCTTGTCATGTGGTGCTTTATTCCTCGTTACGTTAAAACTTTCTGACACAGCTGACACTCCAACAGGTTACAAACTGTCACATTAGAATGGCTCAGGTGATGTACGTCTCTTGAATCATTCATTGAAAACTAACATATTTTATGTCATCCTAAGAAGAGTACACGTTCGATCACGAGAAGTTTTTCTCCTCCTGAACTCTCATGATACCTGCTATTTAATTAGTTTAATTTATGAATATCAGTTTCTTTTCAGGGAATCGTTAGGAACTTTTTTTGCTGAGCATTCATTAGGAACTATTGGATCTTTCTGACGGACGTCTGTAATAAATACAGGTTCTAGTGAAAGATTTTCTCTTTAGACAGTTTGCTGCTACTGTAAGTTACTAAGGAAGACCAATCCCTTAATGGGGTAACCTTTCATTTTGATGTCCCCAGAAGGTAACACATTACAATTTTTGACATGCTGGATGGCGAAGGAAGCTGATCACAGGGAAAAATCAACACAAGAAAAGTCCTCACTCATTCACAATTATTTATTCTAAGAGACAGGTAATTTTGGACCTTAGGTTCATTAGTGCCCTACTCTTCAGAGAGAAGTTGTTGTAACAAAGGATTCCTAGTCTCCAGCTACAACAGGAGTTGTATTGATCACAGCGCTGGTGGATGCTGTGGAAGAATTTGGTCACCCAGGTTGGGCTGAGATCTAGGATTGAATACGCAAAATAGACAAAGGATATGGGAATCACTATACCATCGGCGGAATTATTGGACTAGTCAGTTGGGAAGTTGTCATTTCATGTTTGTAGTCCGATCATGCCTACCCTTCATGGATAGGTAAGCGGTGTAAAAGCTCCGCAAAGTGTGGAAGCATATATAAAAAGTCCGTCACGCTGGGTCTGCGTAAACTAAGCAGATTTCCCACGTAAAGTTTTACAATAGAGAAATTTCTCTAGAGCCGAGTAGTCAGGGAAACGGCCGATCTAGCTTTTTGCGGGAAAGTCACTCTGTCCGTTAGCAGCCCAGATTTAATAAAAATGCATAAAAATATCTTGGTTAATATTCAAGATAGAGAATAAATGTATATAACAATATTTATAGTAAATATAATTTGCAATAAGATTAATTCTGTACAATTTTTCGATCCGACGTATAGTAACGAAGATATTTCGAATTTTCGAAAATCCTCCCCTCTAAACCCCCCCCCTCCCACTGGTCCGATTTCAGCCGTTAACATACTTGATCTTTCAATTTACATAAAGCAACTAAATATCGAGTTTGGTAACGATCGAACAAAAATTTCGACCGCTAGAGCGGTAACAGACATATATATATATATATATATATATATATATATATATACAGTTTTGAACGGACCTCATTTTCGTCATCTACTAGGTAGGATCGAAGGACATTTGAAGAAAAATCTCGAAAATTTCGTCATGAGTACAACCTCAATAGCTGATTTCCCTTAACGGAAATCTGCTAAAAGCCAAAATAGTTCTTGTCCCTGAACAAATCTCACTGCTTTAATAGTCTCCACAGTAAGGCTATTATGAAAATACACAAAACAGTCAACTAAATGCTGAACATTACACGGTATTTTGGACCTGCCAACCTTTGTTGTTTGTTCGAAAGAAGAGCCTTGAGGAACATATTTGTTGCTGTGAGAGAGAGTCAATGAATGATCAGAAGGAACTCCTAATTGATAGACACCTTTCTGAGTCATTCTGGGCTATTTAAAGTACAGATTGCAATGGTCTTGGGTTACGATGTTGTCCAGGTAAATATTATACTGGACATAGCATTGGTCGAGGAGGAGTGGGACGTCCCCATAGAGCATGTTGGTTAACTTGTAAATAGACTTGGGGAGGCTGACATCTTTGGATGCAAATTCTTACAGTGGAACACACTATTCTGCAAGGATGCAACGATTAACTCTAATTAAATTAAGAATTGTAGGTAGTGCATTGCATTAGTGAACTTCCATTTAAATTTGGAAATATATAAAGAGGTGACGTCAATGAGAAATCTTCCCCCAGGGCACTTAAATACATATTTTAAGGCACGTTGTCAAGCGGAGTAAATGAAGATGGACGTTAGTAGAGGAAATGCCCGATTTCATAGATTCTTCCAACTGTGCAATCTCTCTTCTGACGCTTGCGTTTCAATATTCTTATTTTAGTTTATTTTGATATGATCCCTATATATGTGAATATATTTTTTATTATATGAGCCGTTGATGTGACGTCATCGTCATTTAAAAGCAATCCATTGTTCACAGAGTTAACCTCTGGGTTTTTTTCGAAGTCAGCTCTTTTCATATTAAAACGCCGACAGAAATACGCGATTTCTTTGATGGTTTATTTATAAAATTGTTAAATTACTAAGTATTCATTCCCTGCATACATTCCTATCTATTGATAGTTGTTATGCTAAATATTTCATTATTATTATTAATATACAGGTGTCTCAGAACGGTCCAACTATTTTACAAGTGAACGAGACGCTAAATACGTGGAGTGGGGGAGGGGCAACGCTAGCAAGCTCAGTTCTTACATTTTTATTTGGCGCTAATTGAGATTGAAAATGATTATGTTCTGAGGTTAAATTATATAAACATAATGTTAGGGAGATTAAAGATTTTGACATTTTCTTTAGCGACGAGGCCCATTTTCACGTGAACGGTTATGTGAATCCCCAAAATATCCAATTCTGGGCAGAGAACAATCTTGCGTTGCTACACCAACGCCCTTTGGTTAGTCCCAAAGTTACAGTTTGGGTCGCAATGTCCACGAAGTGCATAATTGGACTTTACTTTTCCGAACTCAACAACTTCTTGGAAAAGTCTTCAATAACGTCCGCACAAGGTTTGAAGAGAGTCATCATACAAACGGGCATCATTTAAGTAATGACATATTTAAAAAGTAAAAGTTCCTACTTTTGTTAAAATTTTGGTATTAATAATTAACTAAATTACAAATAGCATTTTTTTTAATTGTTGTTCGAAATAGATAGATTGTTCTGAGACACCCTGTATTTTTTATAGTCCAAACTCATTTAGCAGTTTTAATAACTCTCTACAATTCGTCTAAGTAATAAGATTTACTAGGGAGGTCATATCGAGGGAATGAACGTTTTTAAATATAACTAGGTGTTCCTACAGTAAAAAAACTAAGCAGACTTCCCACGCTCTGGTATGACTCACTACCAAAATCACACCATGCATTTTACATTTCTAAATAATAATCCGATGGGTAGATGAGGATCTGAATACTGAAAATAAGAGAGCTTGAATAACTCGCTTACTATTTGAGTTTTGAAAAATTGTGTAGAACAACAATTTTAGAGCATCACTACTTTACCAAAATTGGTTATATAACATTTCTCAATCCGACTCATACCATAATAACGAAGATAAGAAGATTGAATTTTCAAATCCCACTCCCTCTAAACCCCTTCTATTTCTTGCCTGATTTCTGCCATTAAGGGATAAAATTAAGGATATTGACTGAAAAGGTTAATTATCTCGATATTTAACCGTTTCGGTCAATATCCTCCTATATACCTATACTCCTATTTACTCGTATAGTAAAGACCAAATAAATATTTTCCTGTTATGGAATAACATATAATTGATGACTGAATTATGCATATATAATTGAACTGTTTTGCATGTTTTTCATGAACTGAAAATCTTTTGAAAACAATATTGGGCATTTAATAGATTTCGCTTAATGTTAAAGTGAGATCACTAAAAAAGTGAGTTTACTGAAAGCTGAAAACTAAAATTTGGAAATATTTCGGTGAGTACTTATGATAGAGAAAGCATGAATATAATACAATTTATAGTCAATTTAATTTGCAATATGGTTGTTCGTATTCAAGCTTTATTTTTTTAAAATTTTTATTGTCATTTGGCACTGAACTCGCGAGGGTTATATGTGCCTAGGTGGTCAAAGGTCCAAATTCGTTTCATTTCCTACGGTTGTCCTTCTTTTCAAAGAGATCCGGTCCACTCGTGGCCCCTCCTTCTATGATGAGCCTCCCCTATTTTTTTCTATCGCCATCCTGTCACAAATACCAAAAAGTCCGTCACGCAGGAGCTGCTTAAACTAAGCAGATTTCCCCTGTGAAGTTTTACAATAAAGAAATCTGCATACTGGTTACACAATACCACCATGATTAGATAATGAAAAAGCTTTCAGTTAATTAAAATAAATTCCCAACTGAAACGGCTTCTGAATTGTAAGAATAATTTATACTTTAATAACTCAAATTTTAGTAGCCCAAGAACTAAAGAAGGGGGGGGGGCGGATCAACAGAACGTATTTGTATAAATCTCACAAATTAACGAAGGTAAGGTAAGGTTAGAAACGACAGGTTAGAAGAAGCTTCGGCCTGAGCCGAGAAATGACGAAGATGGCCGACGTAATCCGAACTATACCCGACCACAGACTTCATAAAAATGCAAATATCTCGGTTAATATTCAAGATAGAGAATAAATGTATATAACAATATGTATAGTAAATTTAATTTGCAATAAGATTGATTCTATACAATTTTTCGATCCGATGCATAGTAAGGGAGATATTTTGAATTTTCGAAAATCCCCCCCTCTAAACCCTCTCTCCATCTGGTCCCATTTCAGCCGATAACGAACTTGATCTGTCTTTTTACATAAAACGGTTAAATATCGAGTTTCGTAACGATCAAACAAAAATTGCGACCGCTAGAACGTTAACAGACATATATATATATATATATATATATATATATATATATATATATATATATATATATATATATATATATAATTTTGAACGGAGCTCATTTTCGTCATCTCCTGGGTAGGATCGATAGACATTTGAAGAAAATTTTCGAAAATTGCGTCATGAGTACGACCTCAATAGCTGATTTCCCCTAAGGAAAATCTGCTAAAACACAACAGTATCTTTTTAAAATCTATTTTATGTATAAATACTTATCATACTGGCTTGTGTGCCCGTATGTTGAACTTATATTTATATTTCTTTATTTAGGCCCGTAATAGTTAAGAATTTAATCAGTTTTTTAATTGAGTGGCTATTCATGCTTTAGATCCGACGTAATAATAACGATATATTGAATTTTCATGACTCCCAGTGATCCGATCTCAGCCGTTGACGAACTTGATCTTGTTTTACATAAAATGTTTAAATGTCGAGTTTTGTAATAATCAAATTGCGCCCGCTAGAGCTGTAGAATATACATAATTCTTAACTGGCCCCACATTCGTCATCTCTTTTGTTGGGTCCATGGACATTTGAAAAAATATATCGAAAATTCCGTTACAACCTCAATAGCTGATTCCCCTTGTGGGAAATCTGTTAAAATAAATCCCTTATTATTTATTTAATGTGACAGTTAAATTGTAGTTTTTGTATATTTAATATTTCCTTTCGCCTTAATTAATTAAACAAATTTTAAAAGTAGTAGCACAAGGACTAGCATTATTATATATGCTTTCCTTGACTCTAAAAAAGTTACGCCTTGTACGCATTAAATAAGTTGAATTAAGTACTAAATTATTCACTGTGAAATAGTTTCTTGAAGTACCGATCTAAATCAGCTGACTTCATCAGCAATACTTTTTTTAGTCATTTTCAGATTGACGCAGCTAGTGGAAAGCTCAATGAAACGATGAAATCGCTAAATATTGTTTCTTAGTGTATTATTATCTCTTGATAAGGCTCCATGTGGAGACAAAAGTATTTGAGAAATAAAAATGATTTTGGGGCTCATGCTAGCCACGTGAGTTAAAGCGTTAACCATAATCTTACACAGTTAACCAAGAGTGGAGAGTTCGATTCCCGCCTGGGCAAAGGAATTTATTTAGTGACGAAATCCATAAAAAAAAATCCTTACTCCCACCCTGGCTAGAAAAGGGTGGCATCTTCTAGATAACCCGTCCCAATTAGCTTCAGCAGCAAAAAGTGTAAATAATTTAAAATCTAGATTTTAATAATTATTTGGTGCTCTTCTTTTTTATTGACATTCCGCCATACGATCGGTTAAGTAAAATTATTTATTACTTGCATGTTCCTGAATGTGTATTTTCTTGAAGAAAAGGATGGAATATTTATGAGAATGTAATTTGTAGAATCATAAAACTCTGAGAATTATTAATTTCATTGTAATTACTTATGTTAATGAGAATTTTAATTTAACAATTTTAATTTTAGATGCATCAAACATTTATAATTTTTTTTTAATTCAAAGACAATTGTTACATATGAAGTTTAAGAAAGGAGCACATGGTTGGTCGTTTTTTTTTAGTGTAATTATGATTCCTTTAATATATATATATGTATATATATATATATATATATATATATATATATATATATATATATATATATATGTATGAGAGAAAAGGTTAGTTTCAGAAATAACTGAGAAATTACAACGAATCTTTGGAGGTTTTTCTTGATTAATATCGGGAACACAGATGTTTAAGTCTAATTGACTAACACTGAATTGGTTGAAGCATTTTTTTATACTGTTAATAATTGTAAGGTATAACAATATAACTTCTATGTTATCAACTTCATAATCGGGGATATTTAAATATTCTATTTTCTTCGCAGAAAGTTAGAAATGATTATTAGGTTCGCCAGTTGTACGTTCTACGAACCTGCTCTGCTAATAATTAATACTCTTTAACCTTCCTAGAAAAATAATATCTTCGAACACAAAAAAAAAAAAAAAAAAAAGAAACTGGAACTTTTATTTCTTCGAAGAACCCAATTACGCAAACTTTCATAACCTTCAGTTCTTCTCTAATGAGAGTGTTATCGATTTTATCGATTTTGAATGTCGAGTAGTGATTTGCATATTCCCGGGAAACGAATTCGTTTGCAATATAAGTTCTTTGCTGGGTTAGGCGATTCACTGAAAAATGCAATTTACGCACGGTAGTGTGAATACATTGGTGTGATCTCCCTTGCAATGACATCCTTAGTCAAATCTCAGGAACTACCTGTTAGCAGATTTCCCTTAAGGAAAATCAGCTATTGAGGTCGTACTCATTTTTCTTCAAATGTCCGTCGATCCTACCTAGGAGATGACGAAAATGAGGCCCGTTTAAAACTGTATATATATGTGTGTGTGTGTGTGTGTGTGTGTGTGTGTGTGTGTGTGTGTTGGTCTGTTACCACTCTAGCGGTCGCAATTATTGTTTAATACCAGATAATAATAATTGTTTAATACCAATACCGTTACCAAACTCGATATTAAGTCGTTTTAAGTAAAAAGAAAGATCAAGTTCGTTAACGGCTGAAATCTGACCAGACGGAGAGGGAGTTTTTCGAAAATTCCACATGATTTAAACGAACTACTGACTGAGGGTAGCCCACATATCCCCACGATTCTGACATATTTAAAAACAATTGGGCAATTTGAGAATATTTAATTCGATATTTTAAAAATTTGTAATGTGTGTGCGTGCGCATGTGTGTGTGTGTAAGTGTGTGTGTGTGTGTGTGTGTGTGTGTGTGTGTGTGTGTGTTTGTTTGTTTGTGTATGTGTGTGTGTGCGCGCGCGCGTGCATGCGTGTGTGCGTGCGTGCATTCCATGTTTTGTTATTTTGTTTAATTGTTTTGTTTTTCCCTCATGTTTAACCCATTAGTTAACCCATGGCTGAAGAGCCAAGTCACCATAGTTGCGGAGTTCTTTATAATAAATAAATAAACCACATTATTCCAAGCTTAAATACCAAATATTATTTTCCAGAGACCTTTATGATACGAGAATGCAAATATGGTTTTGTGATTGAGATAAAAATTACTCTCATTCATTATAAATTACAGTACTAGTCATAGTAAATAGTTTTCAATAAAAATAATATGTTAAATTCTGATGTTTAAGTTATTTTTTTTCTTTCCGGTGAGCCGTTGACTGACTTGTCTGTTTATATTTCTAACGCCTCCCGCCGGAAGGAGAGAGGAAAGATTTCTTATTATCGTTCGTATTTATTTGCTTAATATTCACAGTGTTAGCAGTATGTACATTTATCTATTATTATTTTTATTTATTTATTTATACAGGAGCACCCGCATCTTGGCGATTTGGCTCAATGTTTCATAATGTAAAATGAAATCAAAATTACAGAAAAATAACAAGAACTGAAACAACAAATAAAAAATTAAATACAACATATAATCATTAAATACTAATAATAAAGACAATTAATAAACATAAGACATAAATAAACATTAGATAAACAAACCTAAATGAACATTAGACTAGTAATAAACGCAACAATTTAAAATGGTTTTAATAAAAAAATTATGTTATTCCTATATACTAGTACATTTATGTTATTATTATTTTTTTATTTATTTAGTTTTGTGTCCCACAGCGATGGTGATTGGCATTATTAGGATGATATATTTCCTCCTTCATGTGCTTACCTTTTTTTTTGTACTTTTATATTATGAAAAATATTTCATTCATTCTTTAATATCTGATTCTTTCTCATATCCCTACTTTGTCTAAAGAATATAATAAAATTTAACCCTTTTAAATCTTTCTAGGCATGCTGTAGACCTATTGTAAAGGCGGGAAGCATTTTAAAGGCAATAAATAATAAGAGAGCATTAGACTGAAATAAAAGTATTAAAGAGATAATTTCCTCATAAGAAAGCATTAGACTGAAATATTTACTATTCTTGTGGAAAGATGAGGGTGAATAATACAAGTCACTATTTGGGTTCTCCAAAGAATCAAGTATATATTGAATAAGCAACATATAATAAACTTTATAGTAGGCAGCTAATTTTATACAACTTAAGTAAATCTTAAAGAATGCTGATTTAGAAACTAACCTTATGTGTAATTGAACCAAACATTAACATTTATTGATATAGAGGTTGAAAAAAGAAACAAAGGAAATTGAACTTTATAAAATACTTTAGCGGCATGCCAATAATATATACAATATAATGATCGATCGGTCCTATATTATGAGTACTCATTTAATAGTTTGCGTAGATAATGCTAGCATTATAATAAATAAATAGGTACCTGCGGGAAACATACTTTTTATGAAGCGGACCTTTCTTCCTGTGTTATTTTGTGTTCCCAATGAGATTCTGTCTTCTAGCTGGTGAATACTGGTTGCGGAGACCTTTGTTTTCGATGCGGGGATCCTTTGCTGACACTAGAGTTGCGGGGGGTGAATACTATTCTTTCTTTTGCGGAGCCAACTACCCGTCCTTTCTCACTCGGGTGAGGGAAACCAACTGATCTCTAATGTAATGGCCGCTCAGATCAAGCGGGCTCTATGTCCTGTAGGCTAGCGCGGCAGTTTCCTCTCCTGGACACTGCCTTGGTGATCTCCATATGTGCGGCAGGTTAGTGTTCCAAGTAAGCCCGGGATTTTCAATTCAAATACGACTGAACAAGTATTCTATTTTGTATTATATGTTTTTGTAAATGTTGATGTGTTTTAGATATATCTATTATTAAATTTCGGACCTTTTAAAGTATTGCTTAAGACTACATCCTCAATTGATAATTACCATTAAGGCCATTTTCTCAACATCTTGTATTTCTATATTTTTTTAGTCAGGTAGTATATTGCGAAATGTAAGGATAGAAACTCTAGCCACTACCGGTTAGTGGCCTTTGCCATTGCAACTACCAATATAGGAATTATGTAAATCTAGATAGAATGTTATAAAATGGACCTTTCCTGAATGAAGAGAATGCATTTAAATAATAAAAACGGTCAGGCCAGCTGCCATTGTACGAATATGAGTTAGTTTGTGTCTGTCCAGCCCGGGCTTGGGCCATTTCTCTTCATAAATTCATCACGTACTCCCGTCAATATTGATACCAATTTCCTCATCGCTCACCTGTTTACTTCCTGTTGTTTACACTGCATGTATTGCGCCATTATTTATTAGTTGGTAATAATTTCAGAACTCTGTATTGAGGGGGGCAGGGGCTGTATTGTTCCAATTTGACCTGAACGACCGCCGAATAAAACGCTCTGATTCCCTATTACGTTTCGTAATTAATTATGCAGTTTAATGGCTCATTTGAACCGAGTTTAGATTCGCAATAGAAATAGACATTTTAACTGTTTAATCCTTTATCTGAAAGTGATTATATCTTGTTTTTTTTAATTTTAGAAATTGTTGATCCAACTAAAAAAATTCTTACAGTATATGAAAATTAAATTAGTTTCAAAATTAAGTGCAACTTCATATTTTGTAAAAGTATTTTGAACGTCAGTATTTGTAGCCCTGATAAGGAAAATAAGTTATTCGAAGAATTGGCAATATTTTCGCTTAACCAGGAACTCCATTTTTGGAGTAATATATATTTAGAATATTATATTATTGAATTCTGGGTACTGTCCACTGTTCAGCAAAACATTTGTTAAAAATAATCTCGATTTTTTAATTATTCTAGCAGGAATATTTTTTTTAACGACATAATGTAAAGTTTTTAATCTGTTTGTTAAAGAGTTAAAGCATCATCATATAATGGAATATTTATATATATATATATATATATATATATATATATATATATATATATATTTTAAACCTATTACTAAAATATTCGATGAGGTTTTTGATATTTTATTGTTCATAATAAGCAATCAGCAATAGACGTATTAAGAGTAACAAAATTTTGGAAATTTAAATTAAATTCCATTATAGTATGTCTTCTATAATTATATTCATTATTTTAGTATCTATCACAATAAATTTTTTATACGTAGCCACAAATAATTTATTTTGCAGAGATATTGGCAGGGCACTTAACTCAAAATACAATCCCTTTTATAGACTATTCATCTAGTACTGTAATTTATAATGAATCAGAATAATTTTTATCTGAATCAATCAAATTTAAGTAGTTCAAAAACCTAAGAAGGTGGGGGGGGGTTCACCTGAACATATTTGAGTGTATCTCGAATAATAAATTTCTCTTGATAACAATATTTGGTATTTAAGCTTTAAATGATGTGGTTTATTACGTAACCGAGTATTGTTTATGTAACATGAATAGAAGTGGGCGTTTGATGAAGGCTGAAAATTGAAAAATACAAATATCTCGGTTAATATTCAAGCTAGAGAATAAATGAATGCAAAAACATTTATAGGAAATTTTATTTGCAATAAGATTGTTCCCAAGCACGTTTTCGATCCGACGTATAGTAACGGAGATATGCCGAATTTTCGAAAATCCCCCTAAATCCCCCCCCCCCACTGGTCCGATTTCAGCCGATAACGAACTCGATCTTTCTTTTTACATAAAACGATTAAATATCGAGTTCGGTAACGATCAAACAAAAATGACCGCTAAGGAGTCTTATATATATATATATATATATATATATATATATATATATATATATATATATATATATATATATATATAATTTTGAGCGGACCCCATTTTCGTCATCTCCTGGGTAGGATCAATGGACATTTGAAGAAATTTTTCGAAAATCGCGTCATGAGTACGACCTCAATAGCTGATTTCTGCTAAAAATGTTCACTAAAATAAAAGTTTTACTGACCAATATATTGACAAGAATTTCCATCTCTCAGTCTACTGCTCCGTGGAAAACTGCTTTCTAGATATCTCGAAGTAAAAGCAAATTTATTTGAGGTACTCCCCGTGAGTCAAAAAATATTTTTAATATCTTTTTAAGCAGCTGGAATTCGAACTTGAAATTAAGTACCATTCCTATTCATAAATTAATGAATTGTTACAAATGAATCCAATTTGTTATATTACATAACGCTTTAGTCGTCAACAATATCTGGGCGCGTTAATCTAACGAGCGGCCATCGTCCCGGTCGATGGGAGTATGAAAAGAGATCCGTCCGAGAACCTTTTATTCTAAGTGGCCCCATCCGAAGTGCTATTTCCTCGAGCATTGTTGCAATTCAGCCAGATTGCCCGGAGAGAGAGAGAGCCATCTCTTAAGAGATCATAACCATTGTTACAAAATCCACCGCTCCTATATCTCTTAAGAGTAATTGTCCTTCCGGGTTGGCTTTATGCGGAATTGCTAAATTATGTGTCTTCAATAATAAAACAATGAAATGAAAAGGGGATTGTTTGTCCGAGAAAGTTGGGAACAATGGTTTGGAAAAACAGCTTTAAGGTAATGGGTTAGTCGATATCAAACTATAATCGATAGCTTATGGTATTACCGTGGTTACGTATCAATTACATACAATCTGGTTTGTGAACAATTACTATTTTTGAAGAGTTCTTACTAATCCAGTAAGTACGGAGGTAGAAAACCATTTTTAGAAGATTTTTACTATCTTGCATAGTCAAGAAATTATTGGAATAGCAAACAATTTCGATTATCAGATTTGAACGGAATTATCCAGTTTGACCCTCCCTGAACCCTTATAGCTCATTTCCCTTAAGGGAATTATTACCGGAGGATGTAAGGATTAAAGGAACATACTTCCTTTTAACAGGATTTAGAATGTTATTATTGCCGTTAGCTATTGTTTAAAACGCTTATCTACATACAACTTTAATATCAATTTTTGACTTCGCACTCCTGGTGGTCTGGCTTCAGATGTAATCTTTCGAGTTTCACATGAAGCCTTTAGATGTGGAGTTTGTGAATAATAATACATAACTTGTCTAGAGCGTTAAGAAACACACACACACACACACACACACACACACACACACACACTCACACACACACACACATATATATATATATATATATATATATATATATATATATATATATATATATATATATAAGATATATATATATAGATCAATATATATGTATATATTTATATATATATATATATATATATATATATATATATATATATTTGCCGACATCTCATCATATTCGGAGGCATTATCTTCATATTCCCATATTGTGTACCAATGAGCAACACGTGATGCAGGCTTTATGTAATTGGTATCTATACTTCATCGTGAAGTAAATGTTGTCTGTTAGCTATGAAAGACAAGACTCCAACGTCCTGAAAAAGCAGTGAATATTTTGAAGAATATCCAAAACAGCAGTCTCAATTGAGATCTCTTGGCCAAAATTGTATTTTTATTTATTGCGCCAAAAAGATCAAATGATTCCTATTTGATATTTTATATTTATGTAGTCTCAATAAATTGATTTATCCTTTAAAATTTGTATACTTGCTCAACAAATGTAAAGCTTCATATCAATAAATATTTATTAATACAGCAGACATTACACTGAAAGCAAGATAGGTAGATACATTGAGAGTGTGTGTGTGTGAGAGAGAGAGAGAGAGAGAGAGAGAGAGAGGGAGAGAGAGAGAGAGAGAGAGAGAGAGAGAGAGAGAGAGAGAGAGAGAGAGAGAGAGAGAGAGAGAGAGAGAGAGAGAGAGAGAGAGAGAGAGAGAGAGAGAGAGAGAGAGAGAGAGAGAGAGAGAGAGAGAGAGAGAGAGAGAGAGAGAGAGAGAGAGAGAGAGAGAAAGGGAAAAGAGATGGGTAACATGTTGACGGAGCATGTAATATGAGAGGAAAATTAATTATCATTGAACTGAAATGAGTGGTAGAGTGAAGATGTAGGTAGTCATTGGTTGTGCCGGTTAAACACCTGTTGAAACCGAACCTTTCCAAACAAACATATTCTAATGACAGGGTTTTCTACTTCCTCCCCTTGTCTATAACACACATGAATGCATACATTCCAAAATTCAGCAAGAGCAAATCCGATACTACTGAGCAATACGGGATGTCACTTTGCCTTGAAGGCGGAGGTTCTATTTCTCGAGAAATCAGGACGAAAGCTAAGACCAAGAGAAAGGCCAAGGCCCTGAAAATAATGCAGCTCCTAAATTGCACCCTGCTACTTCATTAGGCATCCACTAACCTTTATACCATATGTGGGCACCGGCCCGCTGTAAGATTTGATCCGGCACGCGAGACATTTTGAGAAACCCAATTAAACAAAACTATTACACTACTTTCTCCAAATGAGGAATTAGATTATTAGATTTGTGGGTTTGGCAGTACTTATAAATACAAACAGTTCTTTTCAATGATGAAAGTTAATAAACCAAAACATCGTACAAGGCTGACTGACGATAATTTGGAAAATTCTATACGTCTTTATATCAGTGGAATTAATCCAAACATCCATGGATTAGTTTCCCCAAATTCGAGATCATTGATTTCGGTGTCGCTATTTAATTTTCGTTGTTTGTAATGATTCCAAATTATATGTTAAGTTCGAAGATATTGTGCAGTCGACTTGGGTATAACTTCTCTTGGTCACGTTAACCCTGCAACTGTCCAATTTTCTACATTGTAATTTTCTTTAAAATATGGACAGCATTGGGTGTTGATGCCTATTTTTTCTAAATCTAGTTCTTCTTCTCGGTTTTAACTTTTTTCGAATCGAACAGTTTGATCAATAATTATACCCTTGTCTCCTTTTCTTGAAATGTCAACAATATCGGCTCTTCTAATGGACCCATCTGTTGAAGTTCAACCGACTTCCTCATAAATTTCTACTCTGGGTTGTACTTTCTAAAAATATATACATCTGTTAACGATATCTCTGGAATATGCTGGATGGTAGAGGAACCAATTGATAAGGACCAATAAGAAGGCCAAGTCCTCTACTGTTTTTTAATATTATGCAGAGTGCACTTTCGGAGTCAACGTTCCATCCTCAGTGCCTGATTAAAGCTGCGGAGGCTGGGCCACGACCGCCGGACGACTTTCAACGCTCTAGCTGTCGCAGTTTCTGTTTAATTGTTACCAAAATTGATATTTAAACGATTTATGTCAAGTTGATTAATGGCTTAAATCCAACCAGTGAGGGAGGGGGTTTCAAAATTAAATACACACAACCGCAAAAAAACCGGACACTTCATTTTTGTCGTATTAAAAGATAATTTTCAGCAATTTTCTTTATGTGGGTATTCTAGTTATTACAGAGAATTTAGAGTCTAAGTCCATTGAACTAATCCCTTCAGGATTAGTAAACAATTAGATAAAACTCAGATTAGATTTATTTGTCGTGAAGTTGATCTATTCTAAACTGTAAGTAGTTTTTCGCATATTTAAACATCTTTAATTATTAACCAAGCATTTTCTTTAATTAATGTTTTATTTTTATTTCGGTCCAGAATAATGGGTCTTTCAAACTTAGATGGAAGGCCGGAGCTTACGTTACATTGCTGAAACGCTTGGGGTAGCGAAGTCTACCATTCACTGTAATAAAAATGAAGAATAATTTTTTTTTTTAAATGTGTTAATTTATCTTTCTTTTTTTTATTTTGTAAATAATCAATAAAAATTATTCACTTTTGGCAGATTTTGTTTAAATAACCTATAGATTAACCAATTATTTTAAAAAGATTAACATACATATATATAAAGTATTTAACAAAATTATAAGACTTAATCTACATAAGTGTCCGGTTTTTTTTGCTGTTGAGTGTATATCTCCGTCGGATCGAACAATTGTATAGAACTAATCCTATTGCAAATGTAATGGTCTATAAATAATTTTATATACATGTTGCCTCGAAGACGTTAAAATTTTGGGAAAGATTTTAATTTCATTTTCTATATTTATATGGATGACAAACTGCATATTAATCCTTAATAAACTTTTTTTATACATGGATGTACATTTATAATATAAGGGGAACAAGAACATGGCAAACTGCTTGTGTAAACAATGCTAAAGGGATGTATGGAAGGTAGAACGTGAGCAAACAAGATGGCTGGCTGATTTAGTTTTGTAAAAGCCTACTGGGAGTTGATGTGATTGTAGTCCCGGGGCAGGAGCTACAGGTGTCAGCAGCCTCCTTTATCTACACGGCCTCTTGTTCTCCTTCCCTTACAGAACAGCTGTTCCTTTACTCACTGCTTTCATCATATCTGATAGAATTATAAACGAGAAACGGTCTGGTCGTTTAACAAACAAGTAATTCCAACGAATTGGGTTGCCATTGCATGTTTAACCCTCCGTCGGGCGCAGCTAGCCTGAGAGGCCAGGAAAACATACTTTTTGATACCACGCCTCATTCTGTTTCCCCTTTGAGGGGCCATTCCCAGTAATTTCCTGATTTGTGTTCATGCTTAGAATCCCCTACTTTAGTCTATTGCCATCCTTCATCCAGACCGACTGGTCCCTAGGTGGCTTGTGAGGCCGACTGCGCCCAATTGCTCTTTAATTTCGAAGATGATTTTTTTTCAAGATATATCTATTGCAATCGTTCCTTTTAATAAGATTAATGCTATTCTGTACTGAAGTTCGTCAATATCTTGAGAAATAAGTGCTAGTCTAACCCTGGCCTCTCAGGCCGAATGCGCCTCATCAATTTTACTTGTTTTAGTTTAAGCTTCATTCTATTCTAATAAAGTCATTATTTTACGTTCTAAATAGTATATTTGGTTTCCTTAGATCCAAGCGAAGTCTGTCCTACCAACATTTTAAATTAAAATTAATTAGTTGGGGTGTGGGGGTTTAAAATATGTGGGCGGCCTCTCAGGCCGGGTGCGACCGATTTTGTTTCGTGCTGAGGTGCGCCCGACGGAGGATTAAGTAGATACAACTGAGTGGGAGAGAGTTTCAATTATTTAAAACTAAGAATTCAAAGGCTTAGAACCTTTGAGAAATGTCATTTTTATTTAATTAACCGGTTTCCACAAGTGTTTTTATTCATTTAGAGATACTATTATACATTTAGAAGAAATTATACTGTACTACATCTCTGTTCGTTTAACATCCGTTTGGCCTCTACACCATTTTGACGATTCAAAGTGTAGAAGTCTGGTCGTTTTTAATCTACAATTCTCTTTTTCACAAGTTTATTTTTAAAAAAAAACATTTTTAATATTACAAGCCCAAGCAATTTATTATTAACAAATTTACAATTTTAAAATAGTGGGTTATATAAGAGTTTAAAATGATACTGACGCATTTTCTTATAAGACACACTGGAATAAATAGATTAACAAATTGGTATGCAGTTTCAAGGCCATCATTCATTTAACTCTCTTTTTTGCTTCTATGATTCATTGTAGGCGTCTCGTCACTTTGTCGCAAGACGGCCTAATTTAATTTTCCTCTACATATTGAAGTCCAATAGGTTCTTTGCGCTCTAAGGATGTTTTCTATTCTTCTTGCAAGAAACCCAAGCTACAGTATGTTTGTTGTTAGTGCGGAACTTTCAATTTCAAGTCTTTCTTTAATTTAAAATGAAAATTTTATCACAATCCAGCTGCAATATATTTTTTTTTAAAGAAAGCATTCCAATCATATTTTATAATGGGTGACAGAGCCTGAACTGCTGATGAGGCTTGAACTTTAACTTCAAGATGAAATCAAACTGAGGTTTCAAATAACTGTACATTGACATTTGTGAGTACAAACTCATTCACAAGATTAATATTCATCATTCCTAGTGAGATACACATGAGCCAACGTGAATGTGCGTTATTTTTGGTACCTTATCGATATTGAATTCCAAAACTAAAATGGACGGAAACTGCTTGCCTTAGTTTTTGCCAGTTTTTTTTCTGACGCTTGCATCAACTGGCTCTTATGATGATTTGAATGTTGATTGAAATAATGTCTTTTAAAATTTAGATGCGTAGGGATAAACTTGTGATATTGGATTTTCTTAATTAATCTCTTTTTAATGAATGGTTAATGAAGATTCCCTGTTGAAAAAATAATTTCTTAAAATGTTAATTGGGTTAAGGTGCAACATAGGGAATGTTGTACATTAACGTTTCTTTTTGAGCCCTATGAAATGCTTTTAATTTTAATGATTTTAACTTTGTAATATTTCTAAATGTAGTTATGCATTACAACTTCCTCATACTAATGAAGGTTGCAATTACGAAAAATGTCGGTGTCCAGAGTTCAACGGAATTATACGCTCTGGTCTTCCTGAATCTATTTTCATAAGTTTAATTCCTTTACATACGTGTTCGTACGTAGTATAAGACAAGACGACCAGACATAAAATGTTGTCATTTTTTGAACTTTGAGCCAAACTTTAACAGCTTCCCCGCCCCTTTCCGCCGGAGGAGGGAAAATAATAAATTGGAACTGCCTACAAAACTCATAGAGACATTAAAAATACATATGCCCATTTTTGTTCAGTATAAAATTATGTATTGATTATGTTACTTGTCGAATCCTCCATACATGTATTAAACTGTTTTATTATTATAAAACTTTGGTTTTACCCGTGAGGATAAAGTAAACCACCATTTAATTTGTAAAGTGACTTGAAGGAAAGAAAAGTCCTATCAGCAAGGTCTGTATTACTCTAACATAAATAGATAAGTATTTAACCCTCGGTCGGGCGCGTCAAGAATATTCCGCCATCGGGCGCGTGTATCTCAGAGATCATCCTCAACCGTTTTTGCGGAAATACAGTTTTTTTAATATATATTTTGCACTAAAATGTTCAGTGTGTGATTAGAAACAGTAACAGAGGAAGTATTTGTTTGAAAGAAGTAAATAATTTTTAAAATTGTCAAGTATTATAATATAAAGAAACGGTGGACGATAATTTTTAAAATATAATTAAAAAACACAAATATCAAAAGGAATTATTTAAATGCACATGCCTTAATTATACATATTTCATTTCAGTTTGTGAACAATATAAAAAAAATATCTAAATATAACTTCAATCAAAAATAAGTAGCACGAAATCACTTTTAGATAAGACTTAATGAAAATCATCAAAAAATTTTAAAAATACCAGTTTAATTGTTATTTCTTTTGCAGAGCTGCATTACAATTAGGACAAAGCATGGAACTATGTTGTAAACAAATTTTGTTTTTGCAAATCTCACAACAGTAATTAGTACACCTACATTTATTTGCAGTTTTGCTTGGTTCACATCATTTTCTTTTGTTCGTTGTAGCAGAGGGACTTTTTTTATGCTGTTCTTTACTTGAGTTCAATGTATGAGCTAGTGTACTCTTATGAGTCTTTGTAGTCTTCAAGTTTCGTCCTTAGTTCGGTTGGTAAACGTCTACTATTGTCACTGTGTCGTGCAATATATCCTTGTACAAGTTCTTCTGAAAGCTCATGTTTGAGCAAAATTATAGAATAATAGGTTTATATGATTCCATTTAATAAAGAGAAACTTAATTGATGTACATATTTTTGAAATACAGATTTAAAAAAAAAACTGACGAGATCGGGCGCGATGTATCTAGGAGATAAAACTGAGTGACAGGTAAAACACACGACTCCGTTAAACACAGTGACTCAACATACCTTGAGGGGGAGTCCTATAAAGCACATAACTCGAAGCACTACAACACCACTCTATGCTAGGAGGTGTGGCAAATATTTTTCTAGAAACTGTGTATCTGAGAGATCACGCGCCCGACGGAAGGTTAAAAAGAAACATAAATAGCAAATATATATAGCAAAGTATATGTTTAAACTACACTAAAGAGGTCTATGGGTAGGAGAACGTGGGCAAACATGATGTCCGATTGATTTAGTTTTTTAAACGCCTGCTGAAAGTTAATGTGATTCTAGTATTGTACCAAAGCTACAGGTGTCAGCAGCTGTCTTTATTTTGCCACCAAGACCAACTTACTTTTCTATCAAAACAGTTCCTTCTAAAGCTGTATATAATTATCGTTTTAAGGCGATACAAACATGGAGGAATGGATTTCAACTAAATAACAGGGGTTCCACCCTTTTTTCATTATAGGCACAAAGCATCTATCTTAACTCTGCATTTTTCTCTTCCTTCCCTAATCGACAAGTTCTTCAAGTGTTCCATAAAATCGTTTCCGAAGTGAACGCTAGAAATGTCTAGCTTTGTTAATATTTCTTGTGTCCTAAAGATTTTAAAACTCCTAGAAGTGTGGCATTTCCCCTAGTAGTTTTAAAACGTTTATAAAACGAGGAATATATATATATATAGCTTATGAAATTTATTTACTAATAGACTTTCTCCGTGATTATCATAGTATCTATTTTGATGTTTATAACCTTACATTAAGCGAATGTTTCAAAATTTGTTTGCTAGGTGGTATTATTATTAATGTGAAACTAGTGATTACAGTGTGAAGATTATGTGTTTCTGTGTAATATTTCTGTGTGTGGGACAACTGCATGGTTTACCCTGTCCCTGCATAATGCTCGTTTTAGGAGAGTATGCCCTTGATATGAATTTGCAAGTTAAGACAATTTTTTTTTTTGCTAGTGATATTAGCAAATAAATAAATGCTAAGGATAGTGCTTATATTAAATTTAAAATACAGCTATTTAAAGTCGGCTTGACGTTCTTTCATGCGTGTATGTATGTGAGAGCCCGTGTTTGTTCATTATTATTTCTGAGGGGAGTATGGAAAGTGAAATATTGAGTAGTTTACATCATCTAAATGTTGTGTCTGTTTTAAATATGTGCTGCTTGTGTTATCTATTTCTTTGGGCATAATTTTGAGGTTTATATTATTTTCTTTACACTTTTCTTTTACTTATTATTGTGTTTGTTTTAAATATTGTATTGCTTGTGTTATCCATTTCTTTGGTAATAACTTTGTGGCTCTTATTATTTTCCTTACATTTTTGTTCCATTTTAGCAGATTTCCCTTAAGGGAAATCAGCTATTGAGGTCGTACTCATGACGCGATTTTTGAAAAATTTCTTCAAATGGCCATCGATCCTACCCAGCAGATGACGAAAATGAGGTTCGTTCAAAATTATATATATATATATATATATATATATATATATATATATATATATATATGACTGTTAACGCTCTAGTGGACGCAATTTTTGTTTGATCGTTATTTGAACGTTTTATGCAAAAAGACAGATAAAGTTCGTTAATGCCTGAAATCGGACCAGTGGGAGGGGGGTTTAGAGGGAGGGATTTTCGAAAATTCGAAATATCTCCGTCACCATACGTCGGATCAAAAATATTGTATAGAACCAATCTTATTGCAAGTTAAATTTACTATAAATATTGTTTTAAACATTTATTCTCGATCTTGAATATTAACCGAGATATTGGCATTTTATTAATGCAGTGAGTGCTAACGCACGAGTGAGTTTCCCGCCAAAAGCTAGGTTGGCCGTTTCCGTAACTGCACGGATCTGGTATGGAGTGTTCTCTATTGTATAACTTCACTTGGGAAATCTGCTTAGTTTAAGCAGCCCCTGCGTGACGGACTTTTTTTTGCTCATTCTGGGCCATATACTTTGTCCCCTACGTTAGCCTTAAGCCCTAAAAGAAAATTATTAAATATTGCATATTAGAGTAAAATGGTGCTGCTTATCAACATAAATTAATTGTCAATTAGTAATTCAGAGAATTCATCCACTAATTTTTATATTTCCTTAGATGTAAAACCTGTTAGAATTCTTGTTGAACTGATTCTGTAGAAGGTTCCATATAACAGCTATGATTCAATCGCTCCCCTTGGGAAGGATTGACCCAGCTTCTGGGTCAGGCATAAATATTACATTGAACTGTTTCCACCTTCTCTTTTTAGTGTTCTATTTGAACTATTCCGAACAGGTACCTCTTTTTTCCATGGGTTAAACCAAAAGTAACTTAAAGGCTTCCTATACCAATTTGTAGTGCTTTAATATTCGAGAGGGTGCTAAATCGAACGAGTAAAACGTATGGCTTTCCTATTAAACGTGTTGGGTGACGTAGAGCCCATGACGATAATGTTCTCATAATACATAGAGCAAATGCTAAAAGTATTTTTTTTTTTATTTTTTTTTTATTTATGTAAAGGTAGAAATACGTGTTGATCAAATATATCGTTCAAATGACAAGCACTGTATTGTTCTTGTAATATTTTAAATAGTTTTTTGATTTATTTGTAATTATTCTGATTCTACTCGAATGTTCATTAGCAGACAAAAGGCTTATATTTGATTATAATCAGTTTACGGTCTTAAAGAACTTTTGGACAGTATCTTCTTCATTCTTCAGAATTTCGTTTAGAGAAAATCCGAAATTGAAAATTTTTCAGGGGTTTCTGTAGAATGAAGAATGCCCGAACACGTGTTCCAATCTAAATTGCTAATTAAAATTTCGGCAGGTTGGATAAAAATGATTTTTTATGTGGTATGTATGTGTTAGTGCTCTGTGACTAATCCCTACGCGAGTCTGTGCGACTGCTTCGGTAGTTACTTTAGCAGATTTCCCTTAAGCTATTGAAGTCGTACTCATGACGCGATTTTCGAAAAATTTCGAAATTACCATTACTTGGTATCTTTAAACAAAAAAGTCCGTCACGCAGGGGCAGCGTAAACTAAGCAGATTTCCCACGTGAAGTTTTACAATACAGAAATGTCACGAGAGCCGAGCCAGTGAAGGAAACGGCCGAACTAGCTTTTGGCGGGAAAGTAACTCTCGTCCGTTAGGCGCCCGATTTAATAAAACTGGTAAAAATATCTCGGTTAATATTCAAGAATTTATTTATAGTAAATTTGATTTGCAATAATATTGATTCTGTACAATTTTTCGATCCGACGTATAGTCACGGGGCTATGTTGAAGTTTAGAAAATCCTCCCCTCTAACCCCCCCCCCTCCCACTGGTCCGATTTCAACCGTTATCGAAATTGTTCTTTCTTTTTACATACAACGACTAAATATCGAGTTTGGTAACTATTAAACAAAAATTGCGACCTCTAGAGCGATAACAGACAAATATATATATATATATATATATATATATATATATATATATATATATATATATATATATATATACAGTTTTGAACGGACCTCATTTTCGTCATCTACTAGGTAGGATCGATGGACATTTGAAGACAAATTTCGAAAACTCAAACCTGACTTTTGGTCAACTCGGCTTTATTCGGGACACGAGGATGTGAATAAATACCTCAACAGGATCAAGAGATAAATAGATCCAGATTCCGAATAAGGAGAAGAGGAAAATGTCGAACATGCCCTATTTCATTGTCCTCTCTATTATAACAGGAGAAGAAGATTAGCAGAGAATACTAATTTGCTTGAACGGCCTCCCCCAAGCTTGAATAAACTAGTAGAAACATAAGACATTTACCAAGCTTTTAAGTAATTAGCTGCTGATATGTTTGAAATAAAAAACAATATAATATTTTATAAATTAGAACTTTATTATAAATTATAACTTTATTACAATTTAATGAAAATAAAACTTTAAATGTAGCTGTATGTAAGCTTTTATTGAAAATCCCGCAGTGCAGAGGCAGTGGTATTTCCCATTTCGGGCCCCCTAAGACAATGTCTATTTGTGCAGATTTTCCTTTATTATGTGAGATAGATGCAAATTGCTGAGCGATGACGTGACCAATTAAGGTCTAGCATCTTGTCTCGAAAATATTTATTTGATTCATACCATAATCGATATTTAACAGTCGCGACATCGATATTTTCCTGCGCTTACTTAGTTCACTAACCGGCCGTACATCCGGAGGTCGCCGTAGGCGGTGGCCAAGAGCGGAAATTGCAGGGCTAGCGTACAAGACGCACCGCTCGTTTTATGGCTGGGCAGCCATTGTTGATTCGAGTGTAAAGCACATGCTTGGGTGTTGCTCCGCAAAAAGGTGAACATTGTTTGGCTTCCGCAGCTGTTGTATTCGGAAAGGACCCCATCGAAGATAGAGATCTGCGTGGTCATTTTGCACCAGCTAGAACAAGGAATCTACTGTGGGACACAAATAACGCTGGAAAGAAAACCCGCCTCAAGGAAAGTATATTATTCTCGAAGGTACCTCTTTCTTTATTATAATGCTAGCATTATCGACTTGAACAATCAAATGAGTACTCATGATATAGGACTTTTTAATCATTATTTAGTGTTTATATATTATTGGCTTGCCGCTAAAGTTTGCAAACCCAACAATGGGTAGCCATTGTGTTCTGTCTATGTTGTACAGTCATATTTCATAAAGTTAAAGTTTCTTTGTTTTCATCACATAATTATCAATTAGTGTTAATGTTTGTTTCATTAGTTTTAAGGTTAGTCTCTAAATTAGTTTATTTTCAGATTTAAATTGTATCAAATTAGTCTCAGTCTTTTATAACCTTTCAGCAGGTTCATTATTATAAAGTTTATTTATATGCTATTACTTATTTAATATGTTTTGATTCTTTGGAGAACTCAAAAAGTAGCTTGTATTATTTCACCCTCATCTTTCCAAGAGAATAGTAAATACTTCGGTATAATAAAGTTGAGGAAATTATGTCTTTTATTAATTTTATTTCAGTCTAATGCTTTCTTATTATTAACACAAAGGCTAACCGCATGTAATAACAAACCCAGCCAACCGTTTCAGCCAATTCTACAGATCATATTAGTTATTGGCAGAAATCGTCGGACAGAGAGGGGGTGAGAGAGAGAGAGAGAGAGAGAGAGAGAGAGAGAGAGAGAGAGAGAGAGAGAGAGAGAGAGAGAGAGAGAGAGGGAAAGGAAGAAAGTAAGGAAGAGATCAGGTAGAATTGTGGTTTAAACTTGAGTTCTGGAGTCAGTGGGTCATAGGCTAAAGCTAAATAAAGAATTAGACAGCTCGGGTGGGGAGGAATCTAGAAATACATACTGGCAGTCAGTCTCTCTCCGTATCTCAAGTCCAGTGCCCGCGCGTTACTTATCACACAGCCACACGCCGAGTATATACCGTTTATGAATCAACTATTTCGCATCCTTAGATGATTTTTAATTGAAAGTAAGTGGATATGCTTATTAATATTAAACACCAGGATCTACTAGAATCATGGCTCATTTAGTTTAGCGCAGGCTATCCAAATCCTACAATGAGTACAACCGTCTCATGGACAAATGATGATCTTTTCATACTAAGCATGCACCATTTTTCAACTTTTGCGTTGATTCTTTTAACTACAAACTGACTTGTGTATATTGACCACCATAAGGAGGGGCAAGTTTGAACAAAAAAGTCCGTCCCGCAGGGGCTGCGAAAACTAACCAGATTTCCCGCTTGAAGTTTAACAATAGATAAATCTACATACCGGTAACACAACAACACCGTGAGCATTAAAGTGAATAAATACAAACGATAATAAGAAACCTCCCGACGGAAAGCATCTGAAACGTAAACAAACAGTTCTGCCAACTTCTTACAGAAAAAACAAAACACAATTACTGTAATATATCTGAATATAACGTACTAATTTGATTGGAAACTATTTACTATATCTAGTACTGTAATTCGTAATGACTCAATAATTATTATCTCAATCTTCAAATTTAAATAGTCCAAAAACGTAAGAAGGGGGGTTACCAGAACATTTTGCGTGTATCTCGTATAATAAATGTCTTTTGAAAACAATATTTGGTATTTAAGCTTCAAATGATGTGGTTTATTATATAACAGAGTATTGTTTATCTAACGTGAGTAGAAGTAGGTGATTGCTGAAGGCTGAAAACTGAAAAATGCAAATATCTCGGTTAATATTCAAGATAGAGAATAAATGTATATAACAATATTTATAGTACATTCAATTTGCAATACGATTGGTTCTATAATATATAGATATAATTTTGAACGGACCTTATTTTCGTCATCTCCTTGGTAGGATTGATGGACATTTGAGGAAATGTTTCAAATTTCGCGTTATGAGAGCGACCTCAATAGCTGATTTCCCTCAAGGGAAATCTGCTAAAATCACTCGTGTTGATCGAGTCTTTAAATTAATGAACCGTATGATTTACTCTAAATTAAATTCACCAAATTAAACATTTCAAAAGACCAATGTCGATGAATATATAATATTGTACTGAAAGTAAGTTTTAAAATATTGATGAAGCGTGTTAATTATGTTTATATATTACTAAAACGTTAGGGTTTATATTAAATGAAATGCCCATTGTTCTAATATAGTAAATGTCGTAACCAATATAACATTCAGAGGATTTCTCGTGAATTTCAGATAAATAATTCTGTTCATTTATAAACCTAACTTATCCATGTATATTTTAGGTAGTTTTATGTGTATTACACATTTGTGGAATATTATTCAGGGTATATTACGATATATTTTTGACTTGTAAAATTTGTTCTTTTAATTAGGAATTCATAATTATTTTCTGTCAGATTTTATATTGAAATAATAAATGTAATTTAATGTAAATAAATAATATAGAATATGGTTAGAAACTAAAATAAATATCCTAACCATAAGGTTACAACGCAAAGCGAAGCCCTACGATTATTATTATTAATTATTGTCCACTTTATTGATACTATGGCCAATCGGGACGGGTTATCTACAGGTTACCACCATTTTCTAGCCATGGTGGGACTAAGAATTTCATTTAATGAGTTTTTTCTTAATGCAGCTCATCTATTGATGTGATTTTCTCATTGCTGCGCCCAGGCGGGGGTCCAACTCGCCTCTCTAACATTACCATGTGAGATTATGGGCATCGCTTTAAGACAAACGGCTAATCTGAGCCTTTTTTTTGTAAATATACTCTTCTTAACCAGCCATATGACTTTGGTGGGAAGGATTGGAGAACGATAATGTTGTGTGATGTAAATTTATTGACTTAGCCGCCAAAGCCATCAGTGAGGGCACACTACTGACAGAAGAAGTTCCGATCGCCGACGCCATCAATCATGCAAAATAACTGGCTCTTGATGAATGGGCATGGCAATGGCATGAACTGCGTGAGAATAAGCTACGCACTGTTAAAAGTAGTGTCGTATCCTGGAATACTTCAACTAGTTCTACAAGGAGGAACGAAGTATTAATATGTCGCCTCAGAATTGGCCACACATCAGCACCTGATGAAAAAGGAAGGACCTCCAACCTGCACTGCTTGTGGAGTACAGCTGACAGTTGCACACATACTTACTGAGTGTAGAAGGTATGAGAACATCAGAAAGTCCCTTGGTATGTCAGAAGTACTGTCTGAAATACTAGGGGACGATAGGCACTCAATTAAAAAACTGATTAAGTTCATAACAATTACGGGCCTAATTAAAGAAATATAAATGTAAGTTCAACATATGGGCACACAAGCCAGTAAGATAAGTATTTATACATAAAATAAATTTTAAAAAGATACTGCTGTGTTTTTGGTATTTGTGACAGGATGGCGATAGAAAAAAAAAAAGGAGAGACCCATTATAGGCGAGGCTGAAGGAGGGACCAAGAGTGGACCGGATCTCTTTGAAAAGAAGGACAGCCGTAGGAAATGAAACGAATTTGGACTGCTGACCGCCTAGGCACAAATAACCCTCGCGAGTTCAGTGCCTAATGACAATAAAAAATAAAATAAAAATTTATTTACTAGTTAACACCGACAGAGATAGAGTCACTCAATACAATATATGTGTTTATATATAAGGAAATACCATTGGTTTTCGAGTTATTATACAATATCTGTGTGTGTGTGGGTTTTATTTTGTGATCAACAGGTTTTAATTATTTAGGTTTTTATAATTAATTTATTTAATATTATTTCTAACTACGGCGAGTAGAGTGAATATGAGGTTTTCCTACCCCAGTTTCTCGACAGAGAGTTATTAATTCAAGTAAACAGCTGATATATTGGAATTATTCACAACATTAGATTGGTAGCTCATGAATACGCGAGGCATTCCCACCCTCCGAGTGAAACATTCACGAAATAAGTTAGTACTTTCCGCATTTTGTGTGGAGCCTGTGGTTTTATTTAGGCACCGATGTTGTGACTTTTAACGGTGTTTAGCTCGGTTATTCCTGCTAGTTAGAATGCACAATATACATTAGTATATACATTCCATACTACGAAATGTTCATTAAAATTAACCAACTGTTAACAGACTGTCACTGGGTAACCGCATTTCGGCTTTGGCCAACGAGTTAAATTAGTGTTCTGGATGCTCTTGTGTAACTTTTCGTGGAATGCTGACGACATCAAATGACCCTATTCATTGCCCATCGTAATTATCTAAAATTGCAAACAGATAATTAAACCGCAGACACAGACGGTAATAAAATAAAATTAAAATAATAATTACTCAGTTAGTTTTGAAGACAGACACATTTTATTTACACAAAAATAAAGCTGAATTTATGCCATTTTTAAAATATGCATTACTTTATTTTTTAAAAATAACATCACTTAAATGGCGGCCATTTTCACGAACACACATTTTAAGTCTTTATTGAAAATTTTCAGTTGCATGACGTCTAGGAGAACGGCCGGGACTGCGCTGAATCGCTTCTCTCACTCTGTCTTGTGGCGTGCGTGCCGACCGAGCAGGGCCAGGTGGCTTTATTTTCATAACAGAAGCCGTGAATCTAAATGAATTTACCCACCTTAGAATAGTATTCCTACTCGGTATTTCACCGTGGCGTCCGATATGAAAATAACGCCTGAAACATCGTTGAGATTCAACTATTGATTCACCACTTTTTATAAATGTGTCGTATGCAAACATGCGATGATCTTTCGTCCACAACGGCATAATGGTGACTGAATGGCAGGCGGTGGGGAGTCGAGTGACCTTGACGGCGCGTTTCCCCCTCCACCAGCCACCAAGTACTGTGCGATTCAAAACCGTCTGTTTCCCCTGGACCACCCTGTAATATACCTTTTATACTAAAACGTTACATTGCATATCTTTTAGAAGAAATTATCCCCCCCCAAAAAAAAAAAAAAACTTTACATGTATATGTATTCTGACACTCGGAAAATTGGTTACTTCTGCATTAATTTATGCTACCACGATAATAATGGTGATAGTATTTCTCAGCCTTATACTTACTTTAGTATATGCTTCCATGGGCCCATGTATTTAGAGGTTCTCATATATAATACCTATCTTAGTACACGTATCCTAGGATACTCTGAGTATTTCCAATCTTATATCAGAATTATTTTAAGCACAATGCCACAATATAAAGCCACATTAAGCATCACTGTGATGGTTATTTGATAAACCACGTATTTAGTTTTCCTATTGAATATTACAATCAAGCTGATGTTCATAGTATATGAATTATTATTATTAGTATAATAAGTATTTGGAAAGCTCAACTTTAGTTCATGTTAGCATTTTAACATATAGCTTTACAGACTTTTCATTTAATGTATTGTCTTTGCAGGTACCATTGGATCACAGAAACCTAAAGAGTTTGAGACTTAACGGTGCCAAGCCTCCATACAAGTAAGTAATTCATCTTTACTTATTGTGTTTAAATGAATATTCTCATATTTAATAGGCATTCTCATACACTATAAATTTCATTGAGCTAGGGAATTTATTCCTAGGATACTAAAGCCGTATTGGCATTTAGGTTAATAGGACTTTAGTATGAAAGTTAATAGTGGGTGCTAAAGTCGTATTGGCATTTAAGTTAATAGGACGTTAGCATGAAAGTTAATAGTGGTTGCTAAAGTCGTATTGGCATTTAAGTTAATAGGACTTTAGCAAGAAAGATAATAGTGGTTGCTAAAGTCGTATTGGCATTTAAGTTAATAGGACGTTAGCATGAAAGTTAATAGTGGGTGCTAAAGTCGTATTGGCATTTATGTTAATAGGACTTTAGTCCTATTTATGAAAGTTTAATAGTGGGTGAGGGGCTCAGGTTAGCCATGTGAAGCAAAGCGTTGGCTTTAATCTCACGTGGTAAACCTAGAGTGGCGAGTTCGATTCCTGCCTGGGCAAATAGGAATTCATTTTGAGACACTTATTAAACAAAATCCTTAGTCCCACCGTCGATAGAAAAGGGTAGTAACCTGTAGATAACTCGTTCCAATCAGCCTAGTAACATAAAGTGTACGTTAATAAATAAATAAAGAAAATAATAGTGGGTGAAACGCCACTCAATGGAAAACTTGCAATAGTTTATACTTGAAAAATTTTCTCTTTACAAACAACAAGCGAAGAAACAGGTAAATTAGAAATAGTGGGTGAGCCTGGATAACCTCTCAATGCAGTTTTTATCTATCAATTAAAAGTTTTACACCGTTGGTTTTTAAATGTTTCGAATGGTCTTTATCATTCGAAATTTGAAAATCTAAGCTTCTTATATACTAAAACAAAGAAATACTTCAACTGTGTATTTGTATTCTATAATTTAAAGCCACAGCCCCGTTTTCTTCCTGAATTGTTTAGCCCGAACCGCTCGGTGGATTTTTGAGATTGAGGTACCGTTTTGTTTGTCATGGCCACTTTTTGCTATGAAAAATTGTCGGGTAGCTCCTTCTCCCGGTGAGATAATCCCATTCGATTTTTTTTATTCCGATCCTCCCCCGCGACGCGTTAAATTCGCTATTTCTCTGGTCGTTCCGAGTATCACTTTACCGATCGGGGGAAAAACTCTCGGATACATACCCTTCGTTCGACGCCTTAAACGCCAATAACCACCGACTGCCGTCCCGACAAATGACGATCGAACTTGAAAGTATACTTTTTCTTGCGACCTGCGAAACTCCCGTTCTATCGCCTCATTTTTTCTTTTCGAAGCGTCATTTTTCAGCTCGAGCGTACGGACTAGGTAGCCACCGAGGCGATTTCCCGTACGGCACTCCGCCGCCCTGTACGTACCCTCCAAAATCGACTCTCCTAAAACTCCTCCCTTTCCGCCGCTCTCCCTCCTCTCCCGTTGGGCCTAAGCCCACGCCGATTTCGGACCCTTCTCCGGGTATCGCTCCGCTACGGACGCCCAAAGACCACCTTGGTCTCCGGTCGAAGGACGAAGGGTGAGGTTAATGGAAATGTTATGAAATATTAATATCTTTACCTAATGTGTCTTGTCTTTAGAGTTTAAATATGTCATCTAAATAAAGCTGCTTGCAGTAGCGAGAGGTTTACACATTCAGACACTGTTATTTATTACCCAAAGTATCTTTAATCTCCATTGAATGACGAAATTGCTAGCCTTTATTATTTTATTTTACCATATCATCATCGAACTAATACGACTTCTTTTCCTTCTCTCTTTTTTCAATGATTTTATTTGCAAATACTTTTAATTCCATATTTCAACTGATATGTTTTCACTCATTGCTATTTTTTCAATTTAAATTGTCTTTTCCTAATTACAATATATTCAAAAGTAAATAAAACAGTTTATTATAGTGGACATTTTTCGAGGTACTGTACGTGGTAACGATTTCATAATTTGTTATTTTATTTATACAATTTATATCAATTTCTTCTCTTATTATAAAGATTTTCGTGAATATAAGTCATTATTTTTTCGTCGGGTAAATAGTGCAATTTTTTCCGTTTTCTCTTCTTCTTGAATGATACAACATAGGAAGTTCTTTTCTCACCACATGTAAATCATTTTCATTGTTTTTGGATAATCTTTACAGATGTAATGATAAGACTTAGGAATATGGAAAATACGTGAATAATTAAAACTTAGAAATCGAGAGGGCGAAGACCGAGTTGATTTACGGCGATCTCGAAGGGATCGCTTAGCCACTTGTGGCGATGCCGAAGGCATCGTTTTGTTAAGGGGGTCAAGGGGCTTATTAAAGATAATAATCTTTAACAGAAATACTCAATTTGTCTCAGAATGAAGGTTTTGACGCGACCCATATTTTAAATATATATTTCAAATTTAGAAAGACGGAAATATAGTAGGGCAATTATACTATAAAAAAAGTTGTTATTATTGTATCCTTTTGGTATTATTATTATTATTTTAAAGTTCAATGACTCAATAATCCTCAGGTTAGCCATATGAGTTAAAACGTTCCCCTTAATCTCACATGGTCAACCTAGCGTGGCTAATTCGATTCCCGGTGGGCCAATAGAGATTTATTTAGTGTCGAACTCATTAAACAATATCCCTAGTCCCACCCTGGTAAGAATAGGGTGCTAACCTGGTGATAAACTCAATGTAATCAAGATAATGACTCAATAAGTAGATCCGTATAAACTAAGTCAAACACAAAAATAAAGAAGTGAACATTTTTTTAATGTTTAAAACTGCTTATTTTTTTGTTTTGTTTTTTGTTTTTTAAATAGAGCCTTAACATAATTCAGCCATTTTTGTCTCTCATTACGAATATAAGAAATCAAAGTATTTATTTATTTATGTGTGTCGCAATTTAAGCGATTCGCATATTTTCTTGTTATAATACTAAAATAGTAAAGGTAAAGCCACCCAATAAAAACCAATAAAAATGGTTAAAAAATCGACAGAGGTAGGTAAAAGTACGGTTATTTATTTATTTATTTTTTCTCCAGTGGATATTATTCTAGTCTAGTGTTTGATTATTTAATGTTACATCTGGTTGTAAATGTGTGTGTCTTTGAGGTGTTTCATGACTTTTGGAATGCATGGGCTGTTGTCGTGTAGTAGTTCTGGTAGGTTGGTGGGTAAGTTCTTGTCGGTTAATAGTCTGCAGTCTGTAAGTAAGTGTTTGATAGTTAGTTGTGTATTGCAGAGTGTACATAATGGTGGTTCAGTCCTAGTCATGAGGTGTCCGTGTGTTATCCGTGAATGGCCGTACCTCAAACGAATAAGGACTACTTCTTCTTCTCTTCTAGTGTCCCGATTACTTTACAGCCACTCACGAATAGTGTTTTTTATTTCTCGTAGTTTAGTGTCTGTCAGATGCCAATCCGCTTCCCGTTTTAGGCTGACCTCTTTTTTAATGAGTTTAATGGCATCGTGTCCTGTAATGTGATCAGTGTGTAATATGTCAAGTTGAGTTGCTAATTTTGCTAATAATGGAAATCAAAGTATTCCATTTGATACAATTTATAAAACTGAAAGTAGGAACGAGATCATTACTGATAAAGCACAAGAAACTTTGATGAATTAAAACAATGATTTCATGATTTAGCATCTACGGGAAGGAGAAACCTACGTTCACTTGAGTCATAACCAACTAGTAATAACTTTAAAATGTTAAGTAAAACTAATGTTGTTCCAAAATAGTAATATTATTCAAGGTAGTAAATAATTAGTATATGTATACCAACTTGTAGAATAACAGTGTAGATACTTAGCGATTAACACTGAGAATAAATATACAAATCCCGTTGTAAAATACATAACCTACAACTCAGGCTGTAAAATCAGCACAAAAATATATGGCGTATTTCAAATAAAATAGCTCTTTGGGGTCATGTTGGGGGTAGTTGCCCTTGGAGATGACCCCAAAGAGATAGATAAATTATTTAATTTTATGAAAATTATAAATTTGTATAAAGATATTGAAGTCTACACATGACAATAAATACGATGTATATAGTTAAAAATTGAATTATTTATTAACGTTCACTTTTTGCAACTAAGGCTAATTGGGACGATTTATCAACAGGTTACCATCCTTCTCTAGTCAGGGTTGGATGAAGGATTTTATTTAATGAATTTCGTCACTAAATAAATTCCTATTGCCTAGTCGGGAATTGAATTCGCCTCTAGGTTTACATGTACAATGTAAATAGTTATATGTTATTGAAAGTTTACGTATGTATCTGCACTAAAAAAAAGTAGTGAAAAATATTATATTTATATAAAAAAAAACTAGTGAAAAAATATATTTATATTCTATAAAAAAAAGTAGTGAAAAAAGAAGAAAAAGATATATTTTAATTAAAAAATAAATAAATAAAAATGTTCTTGCCATTGTTAATAATATAAGATTAACTAAGAGTAGATGTAAGAATTGTCAGATGGTAAATAAATCAAAATTAAGATGCAGGTTAAAATTAAAATAAAGATATAAATAATAACATGACAATATTATACAATTTACTCACAAAATGCAGGTACTTAACCAAAACGAGAGTTATAGATATGACCGGACGATGATAACCTAGTAGTTTTTCACCCTAAAACTTTAAGAAACAACAAATAACAAATAAAAAAGTCCGTCACGCAGGGGCTGCGTAAACTAAGCAGATTTCCTATGTGAAGTTTAGCAATAGAGAAATCTGCATACTGGTAACACAACACCACCATAAGTAAATACAAACGGTAATGAGAAATCTTTCAGTTAATTTTAATAAACTCCCAACTTAAACGGCTTCTGAATTGTAAGAATAATTTATATTTTAATAACTCAAATTTTAGTAGTCCAAGAACTAAAGAAGGGGGGGGGGCGGATGAACAGACCGTATTTGCATTAATCTGGCAAAGGAACGAAAGTTAGGTAAGGTTAGAAAGGCCAGGTTAGGCTGGCTTCATAAAAATGCAAATATCTCGGTTAATATTCAAGATAGAGAATAAGTGCATCTAACAATATTTATAGTAACTTTAATTTTCAATAAGATTGGATCTATACAATTTTTCGATCCGATGCATAATAACGGAGATATTTCGAATTTTCGAAAATCCCCTCCTCTAAACCACCCTTCCCTCTGGTACGATTTCAGCCATTAACGAACTTGATCTGTCTTTTTACATAAAACGGTTAAATATCGAGTTTCGTAACGATCAAACAAAAATTGCGACCGCTAGAGCGTTAACAGACAAATATATAATATATATATAATTTTGAACGGACCTCATTTTCGTCATCTCCTGGGTAGGATCGATGGACATTTGAAGAAATTTTTCGAAACTCGCGTCATGAGTACGACCTCAATAGCTGATTTCCCTCAAGGGAAATCTGCTAATAGCTGGTCTTAGAATTTGATGACACCACAAAACTAAAGCTTCAATTGACAAATGTCAGTGAGTGGGAATTTAAAAGAATATATTAATGAAGTTAACCTATACTAATTAATATATAAATTTACACTTACCTCAGCCATTGTCGATATTTTGATCAAATAATTATTTAACGTGTTAATAAATTATTGAGACATTCAACAGGATAAATATAAATACGCGTGGATTTTATGCTTGGGGATATTTTTAGAGAGGTCATAAGAATAGATACAAACCCGTACCAGAATCAGTAATAATCATTCATTCAATGTGGGCAATCCATAATACGGAATGAAATATTTGCATTGATTTAACATGCCATACTACATTAATTCGAAACCACTCTAAATGCCTCATCAGATATATAATCTTTATTGTTCATTAAGTTATTTAATTGATGCAGGATTGATTAAAACCATTATTATTTCTTTTCAATATTTTACATTATGACATTTATACAAATGGTAATAATTAATTTTAATTGAATGTTGTGTAAATTGTGTAAAAAAACCCCGATTAATTTCATTTTAACCTGGTTATATATACGTTTTGAACTGTAGCAGCCAATGGCCCTGGAGATAATTAATTGCCCTGTTTCTGATACTTCCAAACTATTTATAAAATGTTTGAGCTAAGCTTCTTTTAAGCACTCAGATAAATTAGTTTTGTCTGAAAACAGAATGGAGTTTAAATACTTGCCAATGTTGCTTTGGAAAATATTTTATCAAGATAACTAATTACTTTTTAACCATTTCTCTCCACACATTCCCATTAACTCATAAAAGGCAAATATATTCAAAAAACATTCGAGTATGTTTTTGAGAGATTGTCCTAGGGAATATTAATTTTCCTAGGCGCTTGGGGCAAAACATGTAATATGGAAAACAAAAATATAACCAACTGTATGCGTTATGAAGTGATTAGAATCAGTTTTGTGAATTTTAAATTGAACGCTAGTCAAAAAGAGTCCGTCACGCAGGGGCTGTGTAAACTAAGCAGATTTCCCACGTGATATTTTACAATAGAGAAATTTCACGAGAGCCGAGCAATCAAGGAAACGGCAAAACTAGCTTTTGGCGGGAATGTCACTCTCGTTCGTTAGCCGCCCAGATTTAATAAAATTCAAATATCTCGGTTAATATTCAAGATAGAGAATAAATGTATATAACAATACTTATAGTAAATTTAATTTACTATAAGATTGATTTTATACAATTTTTCGATCCGACGCATAATAACGGAGATATCGAGTTTTCAAAGACCCCCCTCCCACTGGTCAAAACTGTATATATTTATATATATATATATATATATATATATATATATATATATATATTTATATACATACAACACACTATAAACCACAATTTCTACACACTACTCCTCACTTCTTTCCTGCATTAGCAGGGTGTATACACTTTAATTTTATTTATTATTATTTTTTTTTGGTTCCCCTTTCCCTTTTTTACCCCTTTTTTTATTTATTCATTTTTTTTTGGTTTTCTCTTTTCCTTATTTTTTTTTCTTTCTTTTTTTATTTGTTCATTTCTTTGTTTTTCTCTTTTCCTTATTTTATTTTTTTTATCTCTCCCGTCGATACTTACATTTTCATTTATATTATTTTCACCACCCTGATGTTTCCATATACAATATTGTTTGTTTCATATAAAACTATTATTCCAATGAACCTTATCAAAAACCACCATAGTTCACTCCTTTTCCGTTTCCATCTTTCTGTTTTTTGTTTTTTTTTTCTTTTTTGTGCACTATTAAATTATGAGTAAATCGCCGGTGTTGCGGAACTCATTCAAATAAATAAATAAAAAAAACAAAATAATTCATTTCAACATGAATGAATATTTATGTTTTCAGACGCATCCAATCCCAGTGTTATTTGTCTCAGATATACATATACCCTTTCTCATATTGCATGCATACAAAATACATGCAATACATAATTCACTGCGAGCGTTTGAAAATAATTTATTTTTTATAGCTTAAGAGTATGAAATATGTCCTTACTTAGGCTGAGAATAAAAGTAGGAATTCCTTTGGGGCAAGGGAGAGGCTTATTAGTTGGTTTTGAACGAGTTGTCCCAGCGAGCTTCCTTGGGGAAATCAGAGTTGGTCGATAGTTAAAAAGGCAGCTCTCAAGAGTGCCTTATTACTCTCAGACAAAGAAATTGGATCATTTGCACTTGTATCCACGCCCTGATCTTTCTTTTTGTCATCTGCTTTCTCCCGCGGAAATTTTATGTTCACGTCTTAATCTTGGACAAGAGCCACCTTATTTTTAATTGCGCTCTCCCTTTCCAAAGCAAAGGTGCACATCTTGGAGTAGGCATTATGAAATATGATGTTCTTAATGATCGTAACGATCTCAATTAATAATTCGGACTTCTTTCCTAACCTCATGATGAAAGATTTTAGGATGGACTGTAATGTTTTATGCCTTGATTGTTTAAATCATTTTGAAGAATTGAGTAAGAAGATGAAATGGCTTTGCTTCTTATTAAAATGTGCTAAAAAATATCTCCCAATGGAAACTCTTTTCTGAGTATACAATAGATATTTCCATAGTCGGGTAACGTTTGGTTTCATGCTTTGGGGCAAGTCCGGAAATCGTATTTTAATGTTTAAATTACAAAAAAGAGCAATAAGGTATATATACAACCGAAAGTTGAGAGACTCCTGTCCTCCACTTTTTAAGAAGTCAAAAATAATGGTTTTTCCCTCAAAATATGTGCCAAACAGTATTGTTTCGGACGTGACAACAAAACGTGAATTATTTCACAATACTTGTATATCACATAATCATAAAACAAGATACTAAAATATGCTTCAAGCTCCCAACAAGAAACAAATATTTCGAGAAAAGGGTACCATTTTCAGGAGTAAAACACTGCCCGAATGTACCAAATCTATTAGAAAATACTCTTTGCTTAAAAATAAATCAAAGAACTTCACGTATAACGGATGTTTTAATACACAAGACGAATAGGAGGGACACGTTTCTCATCATTTATAAAGCTTGCCATCCTTTAATAAATTTGCATATAAAGAAATAAAAAAAATGTACATTTTAGAGCAGAGGAAGAATTTTAAATATTAAGAGTTGTATGAAGATTGCTAATGAAATTAATTTATCATATACAATTATTTAAATTGAAGAATTTTATACTGTTTTCTTAGAATTTGGCCTAATTTTTCAGCAAATGTATTATATAATTATAAATGTAGTTCAATATTTTGAAAATTATTTAATTGACATAATATTATAAAATGTTTTATAGAAAAACAAAATAAAAAAGAGAAAAAATTATTTGACTTATCCTATTATATTATGATATCATTTAATAAAAATAAACATAGTTCATATCCTTAATTCCTTAATATTTTGGAATCAAAACCAATCTCTAGAGTCATCTTAACATTTTTTCAATATGGTAGTAAGCTGTATTTAGAACCTGGATTCGTTGCTTTATTTATATATAAAACACTGTTATACATAGAAAAATATACAGAACTTATTTTGAAGAACTAGTACAAGATTAGTTGAAAATATCTTTCTACCTCCATTCGGTTCGAAATAATACTCTACAGGACTATAATTGAAAATCATCTCCCACCGATTAACTTGATTAATTGTACTGACCTTAACTACATTTTGTCATATATGCTATGATCCCAAGCCCATGAAACCTTCTCTACGACAGCGAACGAGTTAAAACATATTAGGCTTTTGTATGTCATTTATGCCTCATATCTCAACACAACATTAAGTCTGTATACCACTCAAACATTTTTAGAGTATATGATAGCCCCCCACGATCGATGATGGATGCCAACAAAGTATAATATACTTTTTTTTGTGTGGTTGATATTATTAACCTTGGAGATCTTTAGCCACCTTAGAATGATATAGGAAGGACTCGTGTTAGTGGAGTTTAACATAATTCGCTCTACTTAATTTCGTGGTTTTCCGTAGAGACTTATCATTTAATCAGTAGTTGTAATTTTATTTTCTGTACCATGAACTATAATAATTAACTATTTTGTTTTTACATATTTCAGGATGGAGGATACTGGTAGAGTGGAGGAGTGGAAGAGTGTTGCCCACATGGGGATATATGGCTGGAGAAAGCGGTGTCTCTACCTCCTTATCCTCACGCTCCTAGTTCTGGTCATACTCAACCTAGCTCTCACCCTCTGGGTTCTGAGGGTCATGGAGTTCAACACGGTAGGTCCCATCGCATGGACATTTTGATGATTTTATGTTGAGGTGAAAGATCACATGTGTTAGCAGAAACCCCTTAAGGAAAATCACCTATTGAGGTAGTTCTCATTACGTTATTTTCAAAAACAATCCCCGATCCTACCCAGAAGATGACGAAACTGATATTCGTTCCAAAGTGTATATGTATTTATATAAATACTTGTCTGTTAAGTACATTATGAAGGAAGTATTTAGTGATGTTTTTTTGATTCGCACTAGCTTTCTGCCCCAGCAGTATTCTCATCCATAGGAAAGCTAATTTTCGGTAACTCTTAAGGATGGTCATTTGCTTAGTCTCAGTCGGAGGACTAAATGGTCTTTAGTTCCCGGACCTTCCCATTATGGAAGGGAAAACCACTGTAGCAGAAATGTCGGTGCACGTCAGAAGAACAGTTTGCCCAGCTAAGATGTCTACGAAGTTATACAATTAGCTCATGTACAGGTTCGTATAGTTTAACCTGCTCGGATGACGGAGGGCTGAGAAGTGGATGGGATATCTGAAGAAAGGGACTACTGAACAAAAGGAAGGAAAATGAGAAATGAATTTCAACCACCTAGGCACAAATAACTCTCCCGAGTTCGGTGCCTATTTTCTATAAAATAAATAAATAAACCTGCTCTCACCTAAAAAAAATATTTCAGGCTGAAACTTTAAATGGATGTTTGGAAATTTTGTTATATGTGGCCAGGCAATTCCGAACATGTGTTTCATATGATTGTTCTGTTTTCTCGATGGTTGAAGATCTCTTGATGGAGGAACATTGTGAATACCAGCAAAACACTATAATGCATGGAGTAATATTTCATAGACTTATAAAAAAGATTGGCTTTCTGTAAAGACACATAGATAATTACCCATATGGATCCGACGTTATGAGCCATTCCTGCCTTTGGTAGAAGCCATAAATTCTTATCATATATCCCGCTCAAAGACTTTATCATATCAGAGAGGCCTATCGGCATAATCCCCCGTCTCCCGGCATCTTCTTATAACATGTGATAACTGCGGCTAATATATTGGAGCCGCCGACGGGATTATGTAGGTGGTTGCGGGCTTCCGCCGTAGAAATATCAGCGAGGGGGGAGGAATGCGAATATATCAAGGTTCTAGAGCTGATATTTTAATAAAACTTACCCTCCTCTGGAAGGGGGACGGTGATTTATGGGCCTGAGCACGAATGTAAGACGATCGCATAATATCATGCATGGACCGTGGAAGGGGTCCGGACCACGGCAGTCTGGGACCTCCTTTCATAAGGTTGACCCTTTTTCCCTCAGGAGACGCCCAGAGATACACCGCCAGGTCCTGATCCGCGCAATATTGAAGGCAATCCATCAAATCCCGCATAGCGATGGCAGAGCCGTTGCTTCCCTCAATGCGCAATTCATGCCAACAAGATCGGCCATATTTCAAAGCCTATTACGAATATCATTAGTGTATTAAATCGCTGCTTGTTAGAAAAATCTTGCAGATCAATAGTATAACATCTAACCCCCTGATATGGGGTTCGTTGTATAAACTAGAAGATCGATATTGCAAACATAGGCAGATATGGCTTCCGATCGTGCATAGATGAGCACAGGATGTGATTTATATTTTTAATAATCCCTACCAAACTTGTCCACTAAACAGTGGCGACTCGCATATAGGCACTGTGGAACTGTAACACCCCCAATTTCCACTTGATATTATCTATAAAATTTAATATAATGAGCCTTTTTCTTTAATTCTCTCTTTGTACTCGTATAATATATAATCCTTAGGTTTAATGCAGTAACCATCCCCCAGTTTATGAAAAAAGATACAAAAATCTTTGTATGGAACTGTGCGCTTCACAGTTCCAGCGGCGAGGTGGCGGTATGACTGTTGTGCGCACGCGCACACAGGAAGCTCCAGGCAAGGCTGCATGGGAGAGAGAGCACTGTCGTTCCCGTAATGCCGACCCTGGCGTGCTAAGGCTAGAAATTTTCTCGAGCAGCACCCCCACTAATTTTAGCTACGAGCCGCCACTGCCACTAAATTCAGAAGACACCTGACATCTCATAGACACTTAAGGACAAGGAAGAAACTCCTATCTGTTATACTGCAACAATTAATTAACTGGTAAACACATCCTATCAGCTTGCAGCTCTTGACATAACCCCTGATGTGAATTTTTTACTATCTGACGGCAGGAAATATACTATACATATTTCCTATATCAAAAAAAAAACCATAAATATTTCTCACAGCATTTGAAAATCATTACTAGATTTAGTAGGATCAATTGCTCAATAAATATGAATAACACTTAAAGACCTTTCATGAAACTTCAGTTATTTACAGAAATGTTCTAAAAGAATATTAAAAATACATTCCAACTCTTTTAAAGAGAACTGTTAAATCCTAAAGAGTCTCACCACATCTACCTCATGCGAAATATTTACTTTAATAAGTTAATGATTTTAGATGATTAGAAATATGAATTCAAGGCATATTCTAGAGATGAGAGACGGTGGAGACTAAATACGTCAATATTGTAGCTTTAGAAGATAATAATAAAATCCTCACAAAACTAACCCAGCTAACAGGTAAGGAATTATCGTCGCCACCAAGATAATACGATTGATAAAGAAAAAGAAGTATATTTAAAAAAAAATGGGAGAGTCTCATAATGTAGACTTTCAAAGAAACCATCCTTTCACATCGAATTAAGTTGTACATATCTCACATAGTAATAGTTCAAAAATATTTGTTATTTAAGCTTGAAATAAAATGGTTCATGATATAACGGCTTACTGTTAATATGCCATGAGTAGGAGTGGGGTTTACTGAAAAATTAATACTAAAAAATGAAAGTATTTCCGTCAATATGTATATAACAACATTGCACTCAGAGTAGTTCAGTTTTCAATCTGACGTATAATACAGGAAATTATTCTTAATTCTCCTTCTAAATCTCCCTACTCCCACTCGTCCGATTTCAGCCATTAACGATCTTGATCTTTAGTTTTACAAGTTTAAATTTCGACTTTGGTAACTGTCAAAGAAAAATTGCTACTAAGTCTTTAAAAGACACTCATATTTAATTTTCATCCAATCCTGGGTAGGATGGATCGAAATTTGAGTCATCAGCCCAATCTCAATAGCTAATTCCTCATCTAGGGAAAAAGTTTATAATTTAGCTCAAGAATTCCAATATTAGCATTTCCTCAAAGAAGCAGTAATTGATTGTAATGAATCCATAGTGATAGATACAAAAGTTACGATAAATTATCTTTTTTATGGTCAAAATGAATGATTTAATCAACTTCAGTTGGTCATATTTTATTACTTATTTTTAATTAGTATTTTTTCCACTGCCACATTTAAAATACCTGCTTTAGCAATGCGCAAAGTATTTTTTTAATAATGTATAAGTAGGGTCATTATAATTTATTATGTAAGTTGCCAACAACTTATTTTAAGCAGCTTCCTCGTTGTTTTAAATATATTTTTCCTCCACTCTTAATAAGGAAAAGATTACAGTACAGGAAGTCACATCTTTCGCATTTATACAGCAAAATCACTAATTATTTTATTCATGTACTCTTCATTCAATGCTCAATTATTGAATTCGTTTTATCATTAAAGTGGATTTTTTCTATATTGTGAAACTTTTGGTTGGAAACAATCACTGAAATTTTAATAAAGCAATTGATATAGAGAGTTTTAAGGTAAACGGGAATGTTATTTATCTGCTGATAGGTGTCGCTTGTCAATGTTAGTGATGCATAGCAAAATATAGCTACCATATTTCGTCCATATTTACTATGAGAAGCTGTCTCAAATCTTTAACTAACATACATTTGAACTCTATGCGTTTTTCATAGCTCTAAAAAATAGCCCTTACTCTCAAATGCAAAATATGATTGGTATTAAGATATCTTATAAATATTATTAAACAAAATTGACTTAAAATACGCATAATTCTCCCCATGAGTAGTAGTAGAATCCCCCGACAACGATGTAAGCGACTCGTCTTATATTATTAAATTTAACTATGTAACTCAAATAAAGCACTAATTTATATCTCTATATTTCCAAAATTTATTGTTGACTCACGATCTTTTATTACTAAAAAGAAACTTAACGTTAATGTTTTTTACTCTAAGAAATTAGCTAATGTTTCGAGTTTTAGAGAACAAAGACAAATCAGGTTATAGTGTTCTATACAAAAATATGCAGGTAATCCTGTATTTTCTCAAATTTATTATCATATAAACCTCTTATCCAATATATAAATTGATATCACAAATTAAAACCTCTAGTTGTTTACCAAATCAAGTTAGCAGTAAATAACATTGCATACGCCATGAACCCCAAACTAAAATCAAATCATTGGAATATGGATGTGCCAGGATGTTCTGGTTGGAAACAATTAGTGAAATTTTATTGAAGCTATTGTTATAGAGAGTAGTAAGATAAACGGGAATGTTATTGTTCTGCTGATAGGTGTCGCTTGTCAATGTTAGTGATGCATAGCAAAATTTCCCAGCTGCCGTATTTCGTCCATATTTACTATGAGAAGCTGTTTCCAATCTGTAACCAATATACATTTAAAATCTATGCGATTTTCATTGCTCCGACAAATATCCCTTACTTTCAAAAGCAAAATATGTTTGGTATTAAGATAACTTATAAATAATAATAATAATGATAACAAAAATGACGTAAAGCCTTTAAACAACCCACCTTCGGGGGGGGGGGGGAGTCAGTCACGCAGGGGCTGCGTAAACTAAGCAGATTTCCCACGTGAAGTTTTACAATAGAGAAATCTGCATATATCTCACTAAGTAAAAGGTTAGAAGACAAGAAAGTTTAGGTTACCCTAGTGCCGAACAGTTACGTAAACGGCCGAAAAAATACGGAAACTTCCGGCAATAGCCACTCACACGCTTAATAAAAATGCAAATATCTCGGTTAATATTCAAGATAGAGAATACATGTATATAACAATATTTATAGTAAACGTAATTTGCAATAAGATTGGTTCTATAAAATTTTTCGATCCGACATACAGTAACGGAGATATTCTGAATTTTCAAAAATTCCCTCTCTGAACCCCCCCCTTTCACTGGTCGGATTTCAGCCATTAACGAACTTTATCTTTCTTTTTACATAAAAAGATTAAATATCGACTTTGGTAGCGATCAAAAAAAAATTGTGACCCCTAGACCGTTAACAGACATATATAATTTTGAACCGACCTCATTTTCGTCATCTCCTAGGTAGGATCGATAGACATTTGAAGAAAATTTTCGAAAATCGCGTCATGAGTACAACCTCAATAGCTGATTTCCCTTAAATGAAATCTGTTAATACATATGAATGATAATATAACATACGTAAAAGCCAACCTCTAAGAGTACGAGCATATCGGATTGAAATGTGCCGCGAGCATTCTAGAAATGCGAATGCAAGAATCAATTCCCAGAATTTCATAATGAACTGGAGTGTATAAATCTGAACCTGTTGGGAACGATGAGCACAGTCGCTCTTTTTGGAGTCGTGAACATGAAGAGTACAAGTGGAGACAGAGAGTGGAGTAGGAGTCCCGACAAGGCGGGAAGCGGTCCCTAGAGCGATCTAAGTTACGGGGCAGACAGGAAGAAAGGGATGCCCAACCATATATCAGGTGCTCTGGATTCCCAACCAACCAGACGGGCTGAATTATTGCACTTGCTCTTGATGATACGACATATGCAAACCTCTAAAAATATTGCCTTTCAAAGATTCATGATTTTTATGATTTTCAGACTGAAAAACTGAATTTCTTGAAAATTATTAAAAAATTATGTAGTATCATTGAATGACTGCATGTTCAGGCTGGCTAGACTAAATTTATTGGGGCTCAGATTAACCATGTGAGTTCATGTATTGCTCTTAATCCCACTTGCTCATTCAGTCAGTTTAATGGCAAGCGTCAGCAATGAAAGCTAATTTCCTTCCCACCATCTTTATACCTTATTCCCTACATGTTTCGAGGCTTAAATACCACTTCTTCAGTGGCTATTCCTTTTCAAAAAATAATAACGTCAATTTAAAAAGAAAACAAGATAATTCACTGGTGGTATGTAGCCCACATTAATATTTTATTTATTTGGAGATTCGCATCAATGACGATTTTTCTCAAAAACAAAAGCTTTACAAGTTAAAAGAAAACACCAAGAAAAAAAAACAAAAAAAAAACAACGAAATTGAACAATAGAAGTGCAACACAAAACAGAAAAGTAGAACAAAAAGTCCGTCACGCAGGGGCTGCGTAAACTAAGCAGATTTCCCATGTGAAGGTATACAATAGAAAAATCTCCATACGAGAGCCCAGCAGTTACGTAAACGGCCGAACTAGCTTTTGGCGGGAAATTCACTCGTGTGTTAACCGCCCACATTTAATAAAAATGCAAATATCTCAGTTAATATTTAAGATAGAGAATAAATGTATAAAACAATATTTATAGTAAATTTAATTTGCAATAAGATTGGTTCTATACACTTTTTCGAAAATCCCCCCTCTAACCACCCCCCTGTTCCGATGTCATCCATTAACGTTATTTCTCTGTCTTTTTGAATACACCGTTTAAATATCGCGTATGGTAACTCTCACACAACAATTGCTACCAATAGAGAGTTATCATGATATATATGGATATACATATATATACATATATATATATATATATATATATATATATATATATATATATAATTTTGAACGGACCTCATTTTCGTCATCTCCTGGGTAGGATCGATGGACATTTGAAGAAACTTTTCGAAATTCGCGTCATGAGTACGACCTCAATAGCCGTTTCCCTTAAGGGAAATCTGCTAAAACAGAAAAGGAACACAAAACAGAAAAAAGTAACACAAAACAGAAATGGAACACAAAACAGGAATGGAACTATTAATAATTAAATATAATAATTTATTATTATTATATATCAACGTCCATTTTTTGCAACTATGGCTAATTGAGACGGGTTATCTACAGGTTACCATCCTATTCTAGGCAGGGTGGGACTAATGATTTTATTAAAATGAATTCCGTCACTAAATAAATTCCTCTGCCCAGGCGGGAATCGAAATCGCCACTCTAGGTTCACCATGTGAGATTAAGGTGAACGCTTTAACTTACATGGCTAACCTGAGCCCCATATAATAATTAAACAAAACATTAATATCCATTTTTGAGGTGCTGGATGTTGAAGGAATTATTATCTCAGATAAGAAATAAACGCCTCGTTCCTTCACTGTTGTTTATTCGTTGGGACAGAGCGCTTCAGAGCAAACCCTCCATCATCAGTGTCCTAATGGAAAACATTTGCCATAAAAACCTTGTATAATATGTCATTTAATTTTTTTTTTTAATGATGGAGAGCATGCTCTGAAAGCCCTCTGTTGCAACGAATAAACAACAGTGAAGGAACGAGGCGTTTTTTTCTTACCTGAGAAAACTTAATAATTGTGAACTAGAATAATATTTTTTATTACATTTAATTACATATTGTACATAGTACTTATAGTTCTGAAGTGCTGGTAACAGGACAAGCAATTAAGAACCGTAAGTAAGGAATACGTAATTAAATTTAATTATTATATTAATTGAGTTCACACTTATTAATGTGGTATTTAGCAAAGAATTATCATTGGGATTTTTACAAATTAATGTTAAGTTTACGAGGAAAGAAATATGTTTTATTTGTTACTCTTGTCATTAAATCATCTTCCGACTTCTGCCGACCACATCTCGGTTAATATTCGTGATACAGGATAAATGTATAGTAAATTTAATTTGCAATAAGATTGATTTTATACACTTTTGTGATCCGACGCATAATAATGGAGATATTTTGAACTTTCAAAAATCCCCCCCCCCTTTAAACCCTCCTCCCACTTGTCCGATTTCAGCCATTCACGAACTAGATCTTTCTTTTTATATCAAACGATTAAATTTCGAATTTGGTAACGATATAACAGAAATTGCGACCGCTAGATTGTTAACGGACAAATATATATATATATATATAATTTTGAACGGACCTCATTTTCGTCATCTCATGGGTAGGATCGATGGACATTCGAAATCTTTCGAAAATTGCGTCAACAATATGACTTCAATAGCTGATTTCCCTTAAACGAAATCTGCTAAAATGTAACAACTAAACTGTACAAGTTTATCATCATCTAGTCGATTTTCGGGGGGGGGGGGTTGAGTTTCTCATTATTAATGAACCAATAAAACCGGTACTAATTATTTAATGGAATCACATTTATTCACATGCATATAAATGAATATAATGAAGGGGATCAATACGGTTTAACTATTAATTTGCTATTGGTAGTAACAACTTCTACTATTATGCTATCTTCGAAAGCGTTAAACATGTACTGTTCAATTCGAAAAATTAGGTTATACTCTTCGTAGTAGGTATAGAAAGTTTATTTTTTTGCTTTTTTTATTCTTTTTCAAATTTTAAATATGTATGGAATTATAGTTGGAGAGGAAAGAAAGATTTGGTAAAGGAGTGTTGCACTTCACTAAGCTGAGACTCTCATTTGAAAAGGTGTGATTTTGTGGGAAAAAATAATTCTTTATTAGATCTTCTCCCATTTACTGCCTGAGCTCGACAGAACATGAGGATACGCCTGTTTAATAATGAATAAAACAAACAAACAAAACTAGTATATTTGATTCTCAAACTATTACAGAATACTTATAATTATTAATAGTAATACAGTTAAAAATATTGATGTCGTAATATAAATTTAGCATTATTTAATTACTTTTAAACAATTCTTTACTTTTTGACGACAGTGATACTCCATATTCATGAACACGGCATACGAAATAGCAAAAAAAGAATATGAGTCCTATAGTGTTTGGTAGCCAAAATATATGAAAACCTTATTTGTAGTTAAAATCGATAAAGATTCATACTATATAATGAACCTCAATTGAAATGAGGATGTAAGCGGAAACTAAGCTTTTAATTTATATATAGAAAACTTTGTTGACTCGAAATGTTTGAGTACTTCCTTCTTGATCTCCAATGACCGTATAAGACTTAGTTGAAAATTTAATTTGCCCATCGTTTGTACTAGTGAAGACAAAAATAAACTTAGTATCATGAATTTTTCCGTTTGGAGTCAACTTCACGATGAAAGGTAGCTAATAAACATTACTAGGAAATATTTTATTTGCAGCGCCAATTCCGTTTAAATAGCCCTAATCACATTGTTGGTTTTAATAGTCCGTAGGTTTAGTCAAACTAATAATAGCATTTTTCTTAGTATTTATTTAAATAGGTTGTTTGAAAATTTATTTAGTCTTAGTTGAAGTAGTAGTTGAATTGAATTCTGTGATACCGGAACGTAGGTTTCAAGTAATACTGCCGAGAACCCTTCCCCCTTACCCAAAAAAATGGAAGGAGAAAAAAAGGATAAAGGGGTGGGGGTTGATATAAAAAAAAAATAAAGGAAAAAAAATATATAAAAAAGTTGGCCTAGCGTGCGTGTTTCTGCGATTTCCCATGATTGGGGAACTCAAATACTGTCTGAAGAGTATTGGGCATTGATGACCTTGATGTTTTTGCCCAAAATCAGTCAAACAAACAAACAATTCCGAGTATATTATACAAACATCAAGACGCGGTAAGAGCAAAGGATTGATAACTATAAAAAAACTATAACTTATTTACTTATTAAATATAAATTATAGTTTATTTATTGGATATGTAGGGTATTCTAGAAAGTTAGGAATGCAGACATTTAGCATTACGTTAGACTCAATAGCAATAAGAAAAAAGTCGGGTATGATAAGTAAATTCTTAGAAATTCTATTTTCAATTTCGCTTTTCAAGAAGACTTGTGATATTTTGTGGTATATTAGACTTAAACGGAAATTGCAAGAGTAGCAGTGGGAGTACACTAAAAAGTCGGTCACGCGGGGGCTGCGTAAACTAAGCAGATTTCCCACGGGAAGGTTTACAACAGGTAAATCTACATACTGGTAACGCCGCCGTGAATGTTAAGGGAATAAATACAATCGGTAATAAGAAGTCATTCAGTCATTTTACAAGTTAATAATATCTACAAAGGAAAGCGGCTGAATTGTAAACAAACAGGGGAGCCAACTTCACAGCACTGAATGGATACAATTATTCTAGACCGGAAAAAAGAAGAATTAATGAAACATATCTGAATATAACATATAATTATTCCTTAAGCTAAGTCTGCTAAAAACTGTAAAGAACTTTGCACGTTCTGATGACAAATTATCTGAAATCAAATAACTCCCTTTATGGCAGTGGAAAAGAATGTATAGAATTTCGATTTCCTTACATGGAAAATTAGCTGTGTAACATTTTTCAATCCAACTTATAGTTTGATTTTTGCAATTAACCTCCACTCATACTTTAGCAATTTGACATAATTTCGAATTTGATGAATGGACAGATTTAGTTTAGTCTCTCAGATATTTTTTGCTCCAAATATTACCGTAGTAAATCTAATCTTTTGTAGGAATCTGGAGCTAAATGTTAATCAGATATAGTTATGATATTATTTTGGTTATCCTAACTATGTGCTAATTTTCATCGAGGGTGTTTAGATTTTACTGCTCGAGGTAAAAAAATAATAACAATCGCTCCAAAATTAAAATAATGCACTATATTGTAAAATAATGATAGAATAAACAATGAACATAAAAGCACTTTCAATAAAAACCGATAAAAAAAAATCAAATAAAAACTGTTAATTCTGTTCGTTAGCACACGAAAGGTTGAATATACACTGAAAGGGTATTCTATTGTCTGGTTACCGGCAGTGTAGCCCGGTAGATTTATCCTAATTAATTAATTAATTCTTTTATTTTTTTTGGCAACACTGACTACCTGTGGCGGGTAGACAACCGTTAGGGAAGGTTGCACCTGTGACACTAAACAGCTGACAACATTTTTCAAACAAACAAGATTTTTCAAAAGATTCACATTGGTCTGTGTATAATGTTAGTTCCCGAATTCCTTAAGAAGAGTCCAGTATACATACTGTCGTTGTTTTACTCTAATTTGTTTCTCTGTATTCAGAATATTTTTTTTCCTCGAAGACAGATGTATTGGGTTATGTTATAAATCGTAAAACGAGAAGAGCTCTGGTACCGCAGGGACCTAACTTCGCCATGAGCTGCTAACCATCAGTACGAATCACAATATATCAATACTGACAGAACAATCTGAACTTTCCTACGCTTTTTGTTACGCAGGGCCATCTTGTTTCATGGCAACATTTCGAACATCTCTTACTCATATTTTTTGGGCAAGTCAATTTCCTGAAAATCGTATATTTGAACCGCTCTTATTGCCTGCCAAAAAATAACTAATTAAACCTAACTTGTACTTTAAGATATTTTATTTTTAGCAGATTTTCCTTAAGAAAAATCAGCTATTGAGGTCATACTTATGACGCGATTTTTTTAAATTTCCTCACCCAGGAGATGACAAAACTCAGGTCCAATGCTTTAGTGGTCGCAATTTTGTTTGATCGTTACCAAACTCGATATTTACACGTTTTATGCAAAACCATTGATCAAGTTAGCTAATGGCAGAAATCTGACGAGTGGGATGAGGGGTTTAGAGGGGGAATTTCAAAAATTCCTAAATTCCTCCGGTATTATACGTCGGATCAACAAATTGTTCAAAAACAATTTTACTGAAGATGCAATGTTCTATAAATTCTGTTATGTAGGTTTTTCCACTATCTTCATTATTAACCTAGATATTTGCATTATTTAGTTTTCGGCCTTGAGTAAACCCCCACTCCTACTCCTGTTATATTAACAATAAGCTGTTATATTATGAAGCACTTTAGTTGAAGTACCAAAATTTGCTCTCGCTGAACTTTTAAGTTTTGAGATAAATGCAAATAGGAGACGTATGTTGAAAATCTCTTTAGTTAACGCAGCCCCTGCATGGCGGATTTTTTTAACATCATCTAAACGGACGCTACTATTTAGCTTTAATTTCAAGAGCATGTATAGCTCAAAGTTATTTATTTCTTAATCTCGCTTTAAAACTAATTAAACAGCGAGTAAAAAATAATATTACACTCGTTGAATTCTTTTTTGGGAGTGGTTGAGCTCTTTAATAATCGTAATTAGTCTTCTGCAATTGGATCTAATATGAAATGATTCCAGGCGGGAAAATATAGAGTGCGCATTAGGAAGGATTAGAAGAAATACGGAATGGGGACTTCACGCTCTTCTCCAATGCCCTCGAAAAAAACTATGCTCAAATAGTATTTCTTTTTATCCCACGTGGATAAGTAGTCCTGGTATTCTTGAGCAGTTCCATTCACAGAAATAATTACTGAAATTCCGAAATGGAGGAGTATGTAGTGAACAAATTAAATTTGAAGAGATTAACATGGTAGCCTCATCCGAGAAAAAGACTAATGAGGGAGGTAGTGGAAATATTCAAAAGGAGGATGAATACTGAACATTTCCTCAGACTTGTAAGCTAGCCTGGCAGTTACACAACACTCGAAAAAAAGTTGATTCCGAGAACGTCCAACCATTACAAAAGGGGAGAGAGAAAGAACGAGAGATTTGACTTATTTATTTAATAACCTGATATATTTAGGACTAAAAGTCCTCGCTTACAATGGACAGGAAAACGAACATTCATAATTATTATTTACATCCTCATTGTCAACTTTACATAATTAAAATAATTCACTCCAAATAAAAGCAAATATAAAATCAAAATAAAGTCACTCTTCAAATAATTCAACATTCATAACTTTCAAATCCATTTAAGTTTGTAGCATATCTGTGGCACTTTTAATTGTTGCTACTGTCTTGCTTAAATCGATAAGTGATCCGTACTTATTGAATATCCTGGATCCAGCAGCATACAAAATATGGAGTTTACAAGCAATATGTCTGAACTAGAGGAAACTAGCAGCTTTCTCAAGGAAAAGCGGACCTATTTAAGAGATGGTGCCTACTCAAGAGCAGAAGTCACTGAAGGATTTCCTCAGGAATCGGTGCTTGGGACCCCATTGTGGATCCTGTAAATCGACGGACTCCTGAAGCTGCTGGAGTTAGCGGGGATTACTGCAAGTGCGTATGTGGACGACCTCGTGGTTGAGGTTAAGGGAAACTCAAGGGACTTAGTACAGCAACAGGCCAACTCGGCTATTATCATCATTCTGGAGAGGCTGGCGAGGGTCAAGCTCAAAGGGTCCCCCGACTAAACGTCTGGCCTGATTATGAATTAGAAGTACGACTACACGCATCCTCCGAGGATCAAGATAGAAGGCAAGTGGGTTGAGTTCCCAGATGTGGTAACGCATCTGGGAGTCAGCTTTGGACAATACAAGCAAATTGATCCGACCATATAGCAAATTGATTCTGCTTAAGGCTAATAAGGTCATGGACATACTGCTGAGCATGGCAGGAGCGAAATGGGAGATACGATTTATATCTCCCCGCACATTTGATAAATAAAATTAAAATGAAGCCTGGTATATCAACTAAGGGGTTAGTTCCGCCAGTATATATGATACTGTTGTCATACCTGTAGGTGGAGACCGTCGTCACTGGCTGATGGTCGAGTGCAGCAGGCTTTCGATGCGAGGGCACCATCTTCACAATGTAAACAAGCTTACCCGGACAAAAACGTAAACAACCGTTGAAAATGTAAACAAGCTACGACGGATAACAGGACATATATACAACTGACAAACAAACGGACACTCAGTACGACTTTAGACAGGCTTGAAGATGGTGCCCTCGCATCGAAAGCACTTGCCAGCAGTACTCCAAGATCAGCCAGTGGCGATGGTCTCCACCTACAGGTATGACAACAGTAAAATAAAGTCCACTAAATCGCTTAAAAAGCACATTTCCCATGTATGGTATGGCACACTACTAATGGATTACGTCATCATAACGGCTTTGCATATACCTCGCGCAATTAATATCTCTTGAAATAGTTATTTATTATACAAGTAACGAAAGTAGATCATTTTACAACTCGAGTGAAACGTTTACCCACACGAGTGTGGTAATTTCACGAGAGTTGTAAATTCTACTTTCGTCACGAGTGTAATATTAAATTTTTTCTGTAATCGTGTAATACATGATCAGATCTAACCAGAATATGAACAAAATTAGGATGTTGCGAAGATTATGGTATGTTGTTGGTAGATTATAAGCATGGTTGTGAAAGGTTATAAGCATAATTATAAAACAACTAGTGATGATTGTGAAGTAGTGCAGTTATAAACAAGTGCAGGTTATAAACAAGGAAGGTAACTATTATTACATTTAAATTTTAAAATATATTGATTATTTCCACCAATAATTCATTCACATTTCAATTTATTTTGTTAAAATAAATTCTTACAATGTTAAGAAACATTTAAAAGCATTTAATTTCCAACTTCAAATTATTTTTTAATTTATACTTATTACTAATTAAGAAGGCAATTCACTTTCTTCACTTGTGAAGAAAGTGATTACTTTCTTCACTTGTGAAGAAAGTGATTACTTTCTTCACTCTATTGCAAAATGTTTCACTTTCTTCACTCATTTCAGTTTAGTAATGTTACCATTATTCAACGATTACATAAAAACAGTATTTGTCATTCAAAGTTAAACCAAAGTTATTCATGATATAACAACTTATTGCTAATATCACATAAGTATGAATGGGGTCTGCTGAATGCTGATAACTAAAAAATCCAAATGTAGTCATGAAATACGTTTTATGCAATTGTTCAATCCGACTTATAGTAAAGATTATTTGTTTTATTTAGAATATTGTAATATTATGTTAATGTTATGTTTATATATCTATATAGCAGTAATCAATCATGCTGATTAATAATTTAGTAAATAATGGCCGAACTCAACAGACGGACTTACGAGTCTATGTTTATGTATGTTATATATAGTATAAGGAAATATATTATTATGATAACTTAATTGTATATTTAACATGTAAATTATTTCAAATTTAAAAAAAAAATACTTTATTATATATATATATATATATATATATATATATATATAATTTAAAATGGATATTATTTACTTCAGCACCTAGGTGAGATCAATTAATATTTGACGAAATTTCCGAAAATAAAACCTCAATAGCTGATTTATTTTAAGTGCGATCTGCTAAAATAAAGTATTGGATGTACATTCGAGATATAAAAACGCTTAATGAACAATGAATATAATAGCCTATGTTTATTATGGGAATTTAAACTAAACGTAACATATTTTTATCCTGGAGCTCTGAATGTCAGTTACTCTAAATATATATACAATTCTAATTAACAATGAGCAGACTGTGAAGTTTTGAGTTGAATAATTGATATTCCGCACTAAAATCAGTTCGTTCATTAATAGTTAATTATATATGTATAAAGTTCAAAATACTTGAAACATAATTACGTATACACCTGCATAATTTAAAATAATAATAGTCGAGTCATACTCCTTATGAATTAAAGCGATGTACATAATACCCACACATTGGATGTTTGGTTGGCAAAGGGTAATAGGAATATGTTTAGTGAAAATTGACCAATTACATCCTTATTCTAACCCTGGTTGTACTTTTAGATAACACGTCACAATTAACAAAGCATTTATTAATTTCCAATAAATGGAATAATAGCACGCATAGTGTGCATTAACACACGTATCGCTGTCGATCTGTTAACTCTATAAAAAATTGTAACATATTTAAAAAGGTTGATATGCCGAAATATATATATATATATATATATATATATATATATATATTCAATAAATGAATCTCGAAGAATGTCTGGAATTATTTATTAATGTGCGAACACGTGGGGCTGTGTATGAATGGATATATATATATATATATATATATATATATATATATATATATATATATATATATATATATATATATACACATACACTTTTGCTGGATCAAAGGGCATTCGGGAATTTTGGGAAACGATCTCGCTGATTTATCTGCAAAATCAGAGTCAAAAGATACCAAAATTCCAGAATGCTACAACAAAATCACACTTAAAAACACAATTACTTATTGACACACTTAACATATGACAACAGAAATGGAATACGACTATGAATGGACAACATTTAAAGATATTTATTCCAGAGATTAAAGAGTACTTAGGACAAAAATTAATATCAACAGACTTTTACTTGACACTATTATTAACTGGACACGGAACAACAAATTCTTATTTTAATCGTTTTGGCCTAAAAGATCAACCAAACTCTTACTTCGACTTAACTACTGAACAGACATACAGACACTTGCTCTATGACTGCAGACTACTAACAGACCAAAGACTTTAAATCCCAATTAAAATGCCGACAAGAAGAAAATTGGCCTGTTGAGGAAAAACTATTACTTTATAAACATAATAAACCATTAAAAGAGTTTGCTGAAGAAATATATGACTTCCTGAATTATTTGTAACTGAAATAAAGTTGAATTAATTAATTATTTAGCATTGAATCCAAAATTTGTTTTTCTTTTTTTTTTTTTTCTTTTTCTTTGTTGTAAATAAGTTTATTGTACAAATATTTTATGTTATTATAGTTAAAAAAAAATGTTATGCATCAAGCACACGTTGTGTACTAATTATTGTACGAGACGTGTGGCTAATAAACTCCCTACCTGTAGGGTTACTTCAGGAAGGAAATATATATATATATATATATATATATATATATATATATATATATATATATATATATATATATATTATTTGCTTCCTACATGAAGTAACTCTTCATTGGGGGTTTATTTCCTACATCTAGTAGTACATTACATGAATTTGTAGATTAATAACAAATAGGTCATATATAATTTTTTTTTTAATTCTTTTTTCATTCACCAGATAGAAAATGATGTTCGGGTCTATTATAGATTATGTGATATAAAATATATTTTAGTCTCACTTTATGAAAAATAGAATATTAGTTTCCTTTTTTTATGTAAGTTTTATTTTTAATATTTATTCGTTTACGTGCAACAAAATATTTAAATGGTGGAGTGGAATTCCTGATATCGGGATTTGGTGAGCTTATAGCCAAAAGGAATGTTGAGGTCGTTATGGAGAGTTAAATTAGATACGTAAAATGGGGAATTAGTAATTTTGCGGAGTATTCTGGATTGGAGGGTTTGGATTCTGCAGGAATTTGAAGGTTTAGTGGAACCCCAAAGTTCAAGTCAGTTTGTCCATATTGGTCTGAGTAATGTCGTTTAAATCAGTCGTTTGTTGTGTAGTGATAGTTAAGATCGCCGATAGTCGATTCAATTCTTGTCTTTTTAATGTGATGTCGGGTTTATGTAAGTTTAAGATTCAATTATAACTTCTATACCAGAATAGCCGCTATTTCTAAGTCAGTATATTTTATAATTAAAGCACGGAATTCAGAATATAGAATAGATTTAATAGGTTTGTAGTTAGCTTGAAGGAATTTATGCATAATAAAAATAGTAGCGGACCTAATAACGCGCCCTGTGGCACGCCATATGTAATTGTCTGTAATTCCGTGGCTATTTCATACTAGTATCATCTGTTTGCGTCTATAAACGTAAGTACGTACTAGATTATGAGGCATGCCCCTAATCAGATGGCGATTAAACGTAATATATGGGATTCGCGATCTACTACGGCTTGGGATTGTTTACATTCAATGAATTTAATATCATTTTATTGAGACCAACCACTTGATATTCAGATTTAAACAATAAACCAATACTGCTTGACTGAAAAGGTCAATCAGGGTTATTATCTGTCTTACTTTTATAATTCCTATATTATTATTCGGTTGTATATGATTCTTGAATAAAATTTACTTATTTATTTATTCTATATTTTTTTTAATGTTTTAGATTTCTTTCAACTCTACAAATTAACTCAGACCCGTGCCTCTAACTGAAAAATTAATACATTAGCTTTCTAACTAATAAAATCGAAATACCATTGAAGAGTACCTACCCTAAGAAAGGGACTGGAAAGAGCACGTGCTGACTGTAAATAAAAGTATATTGGGGGTGTATCCGAGGGCCTATTGACAAGGGTTATAGGCACTAAAGGCAAGCCCTATAGCCTATAATGCACCCTTAATATTCCCTATATCTATATCTATATCCATCTATAGGGCTTATATCCATTCTACTCCTCAGCCCAGTTATGTCAATACTGTTAATCTCTGTTTAGTCATGGATTGATTGATTAATTCAAGGCCAAGAGATATCAAATAGTTAATATCAGCTTTTGGGCAAAGGTTTGCGAATTATTTGAAAATATTATTGTCAATCATTTCAAACAAGGGCTAAATATTTTATTTATTTAGAAGATATTGCTGCAAATGAAGTCAGTTTAAAAAATAAAAGTCCGTCACGCAGGGGCTGCGTAAACTAAGCAGATTTCCCACGAGAAGTTTTACAATAGAGAAATCTGCCTAATAACAACTATAGTAGTAAGAAACCTCTAAACCTAAAACATTATTTAGGGCGTAATAACCCAGTAGTTTCTAGCCCCAAAAAACAGTTAACCTAACCTCTAAACCTATTCATGAGGGAAGAATAGTTATGGAAACGGCCACCAGAGCTCTCGGCGGAAAGTCCGAACATAGCCTACTGATGACCACACGCAGAATACAAATGCAAATATCTCGGTTAATATTCAAGATACAGAATAAATGTATAGAACAATATTTATAGTAAATTTAATTTCCAATAAGATTTATTCTATACAAAGTTTCGATCCGATGCATAATAACGGAGATATTTTGAATTTTCAAAAATCCCCCCTCTAAACCCCCCCCCTCCCACTGGTCCGATTTCAGCCATTAATGAACTTGATCTTCCTTTTTACATAAAACGATTAAATTCCGAGTTTGGTAACGATCAAACAAAAATTGCGACCGCTAGAGCGTTAACAGACAAATATATATATATATATATATATATATATATATATATATATATATATATATATAGAGAGAGAGAGAGAGAGAGAGAGAGAGAGATAATTTTGAACGGACCTCATTTTCGTCATCTCCTGGGTAGGATCGATGGACATTTGAAGACATTTTTCGAAACTCGCATCATGAGCAATCAATAGCTGATTTCCCTTAGGGGAAATCTGCTAAAAAAATAATTAATAATCTGTCAAGCACAGTCACTGAAATTAATGGGTATGTTTTCCAATCGGCAATGCTACTATAAATATAAGATACTATAGAACTTGTTGTAAGCTTTTTAAATTTAAAGTGCAGGTAATAATACAATGAAGTCAATTCTACAGTTTCAAACTGAATAAAGTTTTTAATTAATTAAATAGCATAACATATCAATAATATTTAACAAGATTTAAAATTCAAGACAATGACAAATGCACTTGCGAGTCACAGGCAACACAAACGTTTTAGCAGATTTCCCTCAAGGGGAATCAGCTATTGAGGTCGTACTCGTGACGCGATTTTCGAAAAATTTCTTCAAATGTACATCGCTCCTACCCAGGAGATGACGAAAATGAGGTCCGTTCAAAACTATATATATATATATATATATATATATATATATATATATATATATATATATATATATATTTGTCTGTTAACACTCTAGCGGTCGCAATTTTTGTTTAATCGTCACCAAACTCGGTATTTAATCGTTTAATGTAAAAAGGAAGATCAAGTTCATTAACGGCTGAAATCGGACCAGTGGGAGGGGGGTTTAGAGGGGGGATTTTTGAAATTTCGAAATATCTCCGTTACTATACGTCGGATCGAAAAATTGTATAGATCCAATCTTATTGCAAATTAAATGTACTATAAATATTGTTATATACATTTATTCTCTATCTTGAATATTAACCGAGATATTTGCATTTTTATAAGTATAACGGACGAGCTATGGTTCCCGCCAAAAGCTAGTTCGGCCGTGTCTGTAACTGATCGGCACTCGTATGGAGATTTCTCTATTGTATAACTTTACGTGGGAAATCTGCTTCGTTTACGGAGCCCCTGCGTGACGAAATAAGCCCCTGCGTGAATTAATAACTCCTCATTGAGTTACTATGAGTAGAAAAAAAATATCAATAGTTAATGACACACGACCAAATTAAATAAAAAGTGAGTAGAAATACTCTATTACAGCTAAATTAAACGAAAATACATAAAAGTTTTCGGAGTGGGAAATATAATGCTTTTACAAAAAAGTTCCGTCATTTGTCAAGTTACAATCTTTTTGTAAAGTAAGTACACATTGTAGCTAATGTCATCAGATTTGACAGTCTACGAATTTTACATAAGTGCCGGCTCTTTAGTGGTTTAAGCTTCTGGTTAAGTCATCCTACCATTTTAGCAGATTTCCCTTAAAGGAAATCATCTATTGAGGTCTTACTCATGACGCGATTTTCGAAAAATTTCTTCTAATGTCCATCGATCCTACCCAGGAGATGACGAAAATGAGGTCCGTTCAAAATTATATATATACAGGGTGTCCCCAAACCAAACGGCCAAACTTCAGGGATTGATAGAGGATCGAAAAACTAGGTAAAAACGTCCTCTGGCATATGCCTCGTTTTCGCTTCGTTTTTGAGAAAATCACAAAAAACTGAAAATAGTTGTGCAAAAAGTGTATTTTTTTTTAATAATGTATTTAAATTACAAAAAACTATTGGCTTTTTGAGTCAACTTAATTTTTTAATTTACGAGGAGTAAATTTAGAAAACATGAATATTCTCACGCTTTCCTTATCAATAAAACGTCTAGGTTGAGTGTTTAAACTTAAAAAGAAAGGATTAAAATCTTTACTATCATTTTAATCCTTTTTGGGGGGAATTATTTTCACATTAGTGGTGTTGCTAGTACTATTCAGTGAAGTCAACAAATATGGCTAGATTTACCAACGCTGAATACGCGGACATAGTCTACGGATTCTACGATGGCAATGCACGTCAGGCAGTTCGGGAATGTCGCAGACGGTTTCCTGACCGAGAAACCCCACACAGAGGTGTTTTTACCAGCACTTTCAGAAGGCTTCGAGAGACTGGGTCCTTCTCATGTAATCGTCGTGGAAACCGTATGCAGGCTCCGATGGAAGCCGACCTGAGGCGGAGGGAGAGGATACTGAGGCACTTCAATACCAACCCTGGCACAAGCGTCCGGAGAGCTGCTTCAGTTCTAAGCATACCAAAGACAACCATTTGGCGCACATTAAGGGCTGACCGCAGGCATGCTTACCATGTACAAAAGGTACAAAATTTAATACCCGCTGATTATCCCCGCCGATTAAATGTTTGTAATTGGTACAAAGAACCATTGCAAAACGATGTAAACTTAAGTTCGAAAGTAATCTGGACGGACAAAGCGACTTTTACACGTGCGGGCATATTCAATCAAAGAAACTACCACCTTTGGGCACATGAAAATCCCCGCGCTGTTAGAGAATTTCACTACCAGCATGAGTTTTCTGTAAACGTGTGGGTCGGTCTTTGTTATAATCGCATAATAGGTCCCGTATTTTTACCTGCTCGACTTCACGCTGAAAGTTATCATCTATTCCTGGAGAATGACTTACGGGCACTTTTGGAAGATATCCCTTTGGAAACAAGGCTTGAGAGCTGGTTTCAACTCGATGGTTGTCCTGCACATTACGGAAGGGCCGTACGAGACTGGTTGGACATCAACTACCCAGGTCGCTGGATAGGACGAGGTGGGCCGGTGCCTTGGCCTCCCCGGTCACCGGACCTCACGCCACTAGATTTCTTCGTGTGGGGATACGTGAAAGAAAATGTCTACCGAGAGCCCGTCCGCACAAGGGATGACCTCATCGAGCGCATCAGAATGGTTTGCAACCAGCTCACCGCAGAACAATGTTTAGATGCAGTGCGATCTGTGAGTACTCGAGATGTGATGCGTGTATTGCAGCGAGAGGCCAGCACTTCGAACAACATTTACGTTGACGCTTTAGAAATTAACGATGTAATTTTAGAGAAGGTAAAACCTTCAAAATTTTCAGGGTTTTTTTTCTCACTAAGGTAGACCCATATAAAAACTGAAACATTTATGTTTTCCAAGTAAGAATATTTAATTATTTTATTAATTTTCTAAATTTTTAATCTCTTTTTATGATTTAATCTTCAGTTATTGTTCATAATGTTATCTACTTTAAATAGGTAAGTTTTTTTTTTTACTATGAATATTTGAATAAAAAAGTATTTATTATTTTTTCTTAATAAAAAATATTTTTTTTTTCAATTACCTTTCTGTTAGTATAAGATTAGAATACAATAATTGTATTGGAATAACATTTATTGCTAAAATTCATTCAAGGAATAAAATCCGCTCTTCCATTGGCCTTAACTAGTTTTTGCACAACTATTTTTAGTTTTTTGTGATTTTCTCGATAACGAAGCGAAAACGAGGCATATGCCAGAGGACTTTTTGTTTTAGTTGTTTATCCCTAAAGTTTGGCCGTTTGGTTTGGGGACACCCTGTATACATATAATGTCTGTTAACGCTCTAGCGGTCTCACTTTTCGGTTGATCGTTACCAAACTCGATATTTAAACGTTTCATGCAAAAAGACAGGTCAAGTTCGTTAATGGCTGAAATCGGATAAGTGGGAGGGAAGGGGATTAGAGGGGTATTTTCGAAATATCTCCGTTACCGTACGTTGGATCAAAAAATTGTATAGAACCAATCTTATTGCAAATTAAAGTTACTATAATTATTGTTATATACATTTATTCTCTATCTTGAATATTAACTGAGATATTTGCATGTTTATTAAATGCAGGTGAATAACGGACGAGTGAGTTTCCCGCCGAAACCTAGCTCGGCTGTTTCCGTAACTGTTCGGCTCTCGTATGGAGATTTCTCTATTGTATAACTTCACGTGGGAAATCTGATTAGTTTACGCAGCCCCTGCGTGACGGACTTTTGTTGTAAGTTAGCCTCATGCAGAAGACAAAGGATGACTTTGCGACCCTCTTCTTTCGTTAGCTTCCTAGGTACATATAATAGATATATATTATTTGACGTTTTAAATAAAATAGGGCTAATGTTAGATTTGTGAATTTACGCGTTGACCTCAAATCGCACGGTATACCAAGAACCGTGGTTTCGATTTTAGATTTATTTAGTGATGAACTCACTTAGTAAAATTCATAGTCCCACACTGGGGGGGGGGGTGATATCCCGAACATAAACCATACCAATTAGCCGAAGTTGCATAAATTGGCCATAAATAAATTCAATTCATTAAACCTTAATAAAAGTGAACATGTGCAATGAAATAATAATATGGCTATTTCTGTCGTTTTCATTGCCCCTGTTTGCTATGTTCCTTAAACCTTTGAAGTATAAATAAATTCCAATAGGTAATTATTAGAAATAAACATTTTTATTTTTTTTATGTGAGGTCTAACATAAGTGAAGATTTCGACCTTTTGACATAAATTTCAACCTCCCCCATCTTCGCATTTGACTAAACAACGGTTTTTGGCAGATATCATTCAACATTTGAATTTCCTGTTTTTTACTCCATCGCTGGCAACTCATTTCGGATATCTTATTTCCAGCTGAGCCAGGCCGTATTACCTACAAAATTTAGCCAATTTTCCACTCGACTTTTTCTGGTGGTTTTTTTTTATTGCGGTTCGCATGAGCTCTTAATCATTTGGATCTTTGACGAGCCGCAGTAAACCGATTGTTAATGCACCTTAAAATCTGCTCGCTTGTCGGGGGTTAGTCTTCTTCAAGAACCACACTTGAACTTGGAATAAAAGAAGTGTTGGAAACATACGTCTTTTTCACTAAACGTGGGTTACAGCAAATCGTAGAACCATAATCAGTTTTGTACTAAGTTTTAATAATTCCTGGTTCATCTAATGTGTACTATATAAAATGAACAAAATTTTTAGTATAATCGAATGACAGTTCTGAGGCAGCAGATCATTTTTCTGTCATACCGTTATTAAATCAATAGTATTGTATTCTTTAACGTTTCTAAAAATATAAACTTAGGTCTTCAAATTAAAATAGTCCATGGTATTACTGCTTCTATTCCTAAATAACTACATGTCAAACGAACTTGTAGTTTCTTGTTGGGATTCTGGGATCTTTAAGCCAAAAGCGAATGATAGAGATGGGGAAAACAATATAAATTGGCCGTTCTATTACTACATTGACGAGGATTAATAAATGAAGCTTTGGTCTCCAATCCACAGTCACTGCAGAGGCCTCTGTCAAAAGTCCTCTATCTTAATCAGATTTTGAGGCCAGAGTCTTTTAAAAATGATATCCGGCTCGAAGTATTTCCGAGGCGGCGCTTTTGAAAGAAAAAGAGATAGAGATGATGTAACAGGCCAGAGCTGAGCATATCAACAGGTGCCCTTACACCCCTGGGGGGCTAATGAAATCCCCTAATCCACCCCCACCCCCAACCTCCGAATCCTATTCTCCTTTTTTCTTCTCCTTTTTAATCCCTTAGCGTCTCTCCTCTGCTACTAGTACTCTTATCGTAGTGAAGGCTCCCGACCTTATCATTTGTTACCCATTGACTTTATCTTTGTTCTCATTCCTGATTCAACAGGTAAAAGTGACTTTAATTCTTACAAATTGAGATTTTTTTCAGTTTTTACTGACGAATTTATGATTCACAACCTTCATCTAACGTCCCCGATTCAACACAGTAAATGTTAAGTTAGTTCGGTTCAGAATTAAACATGTTCACCCATTTCAATTTGCTTATTGCTAAATGAATATTTAAGAATTCCGTATAAAACTAAAATCTAGGAGTCTTAATTATATGTATAAGCAGACAAAGTGTAACTCAAACTCCCTCCAGTAGTTTTGGGAATTTCGAAATGAAATTTGGCAGTTATTAATTCTTTGAAATCAAGTTTCATTTGGCACTGAATCCAACTGTTTCAGTTCTTGTCCAGCGCATCCAACTCTGGAATTCCCAACGGATAAGAATTTTTAATGATGAATCCTTATGGAAAATCTGTATAAATCACAATAAATATCATTTTTTCCAAGTAACTATTAATTATCATGAGACAAAAGCATTTTATCAAAAACAACGTGAACATTGAAGGATAAACTTGTCGTAAAAATGAGGCCTAATATTGCTCTGAACAACGATACCGAAGCTGTTCGAAACTGTAAGCATCAAAAATACACTCTACCTTTTGATTGATTGAGTACATCTGTAGCTGGAAACCAAGTATTCTCTACGTCATTTAAAACCAGTGGCTAACACATTTGCTGCAGAGGTGAAACAGTTTGAACGTCAAATCTAACCTGCCATTTTGCCTAAAACTTCAAACGCTTGGCAAGCGAGGCTCACATAAATATGTCTCCAAATGTAAGGGCGGGGAAGCCATTATTCCCTGGTTTCGGAAAAAAAAAATGTTAGGGAGTGCAGTTAGCTTGTCGTTAATAATAAGAAAGCATTAGACTGAAATAAATTAATAAAAAGAGATAATGAGAAGCAAACCCAAATTTACTCACCGTACACCCAGAGAGATTTATAATAACATGCGACCCTCTCCGAACACTAACAGTTTGTCCTCGATTATTTTTTTTCAATGGCCTATATTTACGAAACCATGGTGGTCCAAAATGTTCGGTAACTTTACAGCCATCTTTCTCCTTCTTCTATCCTTCGCCCCTATTCCGGTTGGGTCGAAGTTCTGGTTGCAAAAACCTGACGATGGTGGTCGTAGAGCTATCGAAAATTTACACTATGAAGCTTTACGAGAAGACTGCTGGAGCAGAAAGCCGGTTGGGAGAGGTTGTTAAATATTATGTTTTTCTCAATAATTTTTTAGAATTATATGTAGGCTCTGAATATGGTTGCCATGTAGTAATGCATTTTTGCCTTCTAAATGTTTTTTTATCAACTGGAATTTAATGAGAGGATAAAAATGAGAAAGAAAAAAAAAGTAGCAATTATTTCATCGAATCATTTTCAACTAATTTAATAAATCCCAACTACCGTATAAAAAGAACGGTGGAGACAATAAGATGAGAAAAAACGTTCCGATTGAAAAATATCTGACAAAGATGGACTTCCTGCCTGGGAACGGAAGTGGCCGTGAGAATGAGATAACTACCGCTTCATTAAGTTCGGTTTATTATCTGCTCGACAGATACAATGGCTTGGATTCAGCCTCATTATCTAGGGTTTCGCTCGCAAAACTCCCCAAAGACAAAGCCCCCCCTCTAATTATAGCCACTGGGACTATCTGCTTTTCCGCTCCCCGTCCCCGGGCTCTTTTCACTGGAATCCTCCTGGTTTTGTTGGAGACGTCGATACGCGAATACTGTGATGCAAGAGAGAGCGGAAGTGCGAGGGCTTACTTGAAGGTAACCCTTTACGTCCATTAAAACAGGAAAGCCATTGCTGATTCTGTCGTATGGAAAAAAAAAGTGTAAAATAGAAAAGTCAGCCACTCAGGGGATGCGTAAACTAGGAAGATTCCCATATTTTCTTCACATATATTTTCCCAGATATCCCATAGGGGAAATAAACTATTGGGGTTTGCTAAAATTAATCTTTAATGACTGAAACAGGGCTTTGAATGAGGGAGAGGTGGGTGAACTTGTAAAATTCAAAATATCCGTTATTATGACTCGGATTGAAAAATGTTGAATACCCAAACTTGTTAAAATATTAGTGCTCTACAATTGTTATTCTATGCATTACTTTATAACTCCCATAATAAGTGAGCTACTCCTTGCCCTGAGGCTTCAGTAAAACTACTTCTATTCAGGGAATATTTATTCATAAATATATAATATATGTTGAGATGAGAACAGTAGTGTGTCTTTCAAGCATGTAGGGAATCTGCTTAGTTTAGGTTGCGTGACGAACGTTTTCCTCTAATAAGAAACTTACGTAAACTGGATTTAAAACTTAAGGATGATATATTTGGTGTTCTTGTGGTTTTTGGAGGATTACAGAGGACTGGAAACTCAATAATGTTAATATTCTTGTTAGAGAAAATAATGGCATAAAAAATAAATTATACACAATTAAATTTGAATCAAGATTAATATTATTTATTAACGTCCATTTTTTCCTACTATATCTTATTGGGACGGGTTACCTAAAGTTTACGACCATTTTCCTCCTATATAAATTCCTACACAATAAATTCCTATTGGCCCAGGAGGGAATCGACCTCACCCCTCTAAAGATTAGTTACGTAACATTTTTCAAATTCAGAGCCATTTATTGTACAAGTTTGTTGTTAATGTTTCTTGGATTTACAACTGAAAATTGAAAAACAAAAAACAAACAACATTTATTTTCATAATTCGGAAATTCCAATTAAAGAATTTTCTTTTAATTATTAAAGTTGATAAAGTGCTAATTGCAACTGTGAGTTCACTTTGACTCGTGTTAGCTACATGGTGGATAATTAATTTTTCATTGTTTACATGCCAAGACTCTGCGGATAGTGTTGTGATTGTCGGACGCTGTTAATAATCAATGGCCTAAAATGTTTAGCACGACTTGATGTGGTGATGAATATTAGAAGAGTCTGACTTCACGTGACATTGCAGTCAAACTGGTGGAGAACACATTAAATTTCAAATAACTAAATCAAAACTTGCAATTCTATTAGTAATTTCGAGAAACGAACCTTTTTAGATATTCTCAAAATTAGATCAATGCATGTAAAACATTTTTGAAAATTCAAGTGGATTAGGATAGATTCTTTTTCCTCGCTCGTCCAATTAAAGAAAGAATTAACTGAATAATTAAGGAGATAAGTTGATAGTTATTGGCCATGAATATATTATTTACAATTCCCAAAAAATAAATAAAATTATTCACAATTCTCAGTAATTTTTAGAATGTAAACTGAAGAATCTGTTACGAACGTTTTATTACAAAATATTACATGAATACATTATCATTCAGTTGCACAGCTCTTTGTGATTTCACTGAAATGCTTTTTAATTATTAAATTTATTGAATTGTGACATCATGCTATATTAACAAGGATGCAGAGCGAACTAATTAATTATTTATAAGTCCAAATAAAAGTAGTTTTCTTTATTATCGCTCTACATTTATGAATTTATTTATTCTATTAACAGACTCTATTAACATCAATTATAGTATTAAACTAAATTCCTAGTATTCAACCACTTCTCTGTCTCATATTTATTTTATTGACAATGCTTCGGTTTTGATTTCATGCTGAATATGTAAAATACATTGGACATCGGGGTTCTTCTAGTCATACAGATGCAAAATACAATAAAAAAAGTGAAATTGAAGACTATATTCAAAATTAAAAGTTTCTAAGTTATTCAGAACACAGTTTTGTGGCTACTAACGATTTTTTTAAAAGCATTTTACATTCCCATCATGATAGCTAGAAACAATAACCCGACAATAAATATAGAGTTTGGTCTAACAAACTTATAAATGTACATAACTGGTCATGCACCAGTACTTCTTATTTATTGGGCTTTATTGTTTGTAGCTCTGATGATTTCAATGTAAACTCCTGAAAGAGGTAAGCGTTTTTAAAAATAAGTTATGAGGAACAACAAAACTTTATACTGAGGAACCAAATTCGTCACACCTGCAGAAAATAAAAATAAAAATTTTCTAATTTATTTCTTATTACTTGAGTAAATATGCATGTTTCTAAAATTCGGTCCAAATTGTACTCTGTGTCATTCTGTCCTCTTTCTTCTTTCAGTTTAATGTGTTACTAGACAGTAGAATTTATTACTTACAATGATAGTCTTACATTTAAATATCCAACAATTTTGGAAAACCTATACATAAGATAAATAATATGTTTAATTATTAATTCACTTTTTCCAGTGGTAATTAGTAATATTATGACATTATAGAAAGCGATGGTTAAAGTACTGTTTAGTTAGAAGTATGGAAAAAGAGTAATTACCATTATAACTTCGCGTATGTGTGAACAATAAAATCCTCTAAATGATAAGAAAAATGTCCGTTTCGCAGGGGCTGCGTAAACTAAACAGATTCCCCAACTGTTGGTGTGCCACAGTAATAATCTCATTTCATCAAATCTCTAGTTCTATGTAAATATGCCATGAATAGAAGTAGCTGTTTACTAACTGATTAAAGCCAGGAATAACGAGCTAATCGCTTAATATTTGAATTACCAAAACATGAAAGAAATAATAATTGTGGTGGATCAACAGTTTCATAAGACTGGTTCTATAACTTTTTTCGATTCAACTAAGAGAGTGTAAGGAACACATTTTGAATTTCCGCGTTCCACTTCCACTATACCCATTTCTGCCATTAACGAATATGACTCTTAGGGTTGAACGAAATAATAACATCGATTATGACTTAGGTCAATTAAACTTTTTAAAGACTGAACAATCATAATTGACGACGTCATCACACGATTTGGAAAGGAATATTAAGTATTTAAGCTTGTAATAGGACATTTCATGTTAAATTCGCTTCTCGTTGAAGTACAGTGACTAAAAGCTAAAAGACATGTAAATATCTGTGTTAATATTGAAGATAGAGAAAAAAATGTATGTAACAACATTATTAGGGCATCATATCAGAAATAAGATTATTTATGCAAATCTTTTCGATGCTATGGATAATAACGGAGATATTTTTAATGTTCAAAATTCTCCCTTTAAATCCTCCTTCCCACTTAAATCCGATTTCCCATTATCGAACTCGATCTACGGTTATACATGAATCGTTTAAATATCAAGTTAAATAAATGTGACCACTACAGTGAGCTGTTACTACTGAATTACTATTATTGCTTTAAAAAAAAAAAAAAAAAAAAAAAAAAAAAAAGCAATTTGTCATTGCAATGAAAGAGGTGTTTTTAAGAAAACGAAAAGTCCCTTAAGGATGTTGTAAAAACATAAAGGGAAAATACCTTTTTCCTTTACCTGTACACCTGAACGTCCCATATTTGTTCTGCTAAAATTATTCTACCGAAGCAAGGTCTTTCTACATCTTTACCTTTTGAGAATTGATACATGCAAAAAATTCAATTTTGAAAGAACTTAATTATTTCGTTCTTAATTAACTGACTAAATTATAATTCACATTGATTAATATAGAATGAGTTTGAGTGGCTAATCTTTTTGTATATCTTCTTTTTCAGTTAGTTGAAGTCTATGATTTAATTGTACAAGTACTCTTGACATTATTAAAGCAACGCTTAATATATTTCTCCTCAAAACTCCAAAATCTTTCATAAAACTGCCATCTGTAGAGGTATAATATTATTTATTAATCAAGTAATAATATTACATTTTGCTTCTGCCTTTTGCTGTACTAATTAAAACATAACTGAGCTTAACACAACGTATTTTAATTACAACGTTTGAGAAGCAAGAAATAAAGTTATGAATTCGTAGAATGAATGCTGCAGTATTTTCTCTCAGAGTGTTGAAAATTCGATGGTGGAAACACGTTTTTGGACAAAAGTTTATGTTTTGTAGATAATTTACAATATTAATTAAATCTGCTACATACGTGGCTCTAATTAAACAAGGGATATTAATTTTTTTATGAAGGTATTCATAAAAAACTTATGCGAAACAATTTAGAGCACGGGAAAATTACCAATAATAAAAGGGGTTGCGTATTGATATATCGAATGAGAATCGGCAGGAATGGGGAGGCTTCCAAATTTCAACCGAGAAGGAATATGTTAATGAAGTGAATTCATTAATAAACTCATTAGTGCATGCCCTGAGGGTATGCAACACCATTGGCCAGCTGCTATTGTTGCATGCAACATACCTTTGTAGAACAAATATCCAGTCCTATGAACTCAACTGGCCTAATACTGGTCGATGGCTATGGTTAGACCTTTTCGCCGATATTAGCGCCAACCACCTTGCATTCTACCTCACACGAGCCACACTAATTTATCTGCTTGATATATTCCGTTTAGAAATTTGTGAGCCAATGCAATAATAATATACATTACACATATAATTCCGCATTATTCTGGCTGTTCTCTGAAAACTAATGCCTATCTGATCGGCTAACAGATCATCGGAATTCCTTCCAATTAATTGAAATATCAATCAATTTTCCCATATGAATTTAATCAGTCAAGACCACGCATTTTTACCATATATACCCATAAATGGAAAATTCAAAGCTTTAAAATTTTAATAACACAGTGTTAGGTGGCTTAACCGATTTTACTAATTTGAAGGTAAACATCATTTTCTTCCTGTATTTGAATCCCAAAAGGTTGAAAATATTAGAGTTATTTTTTAATTATATACCGTAAACTTTCACAATAGTTATTTTTTTAAGCAACAGAGCGCGTTCCACGTAGTCGCTTGTACCCTGTTGACACACAATTATAATAAAATTTATGTGCATTATATTTATGAATATATATAAAAATATAATAATAATTTGTATAAAAGATAGAACCATGATTAAAGACTGTAGAATAGAATAAAGCAAAATAACAACATTTTAAAATCTTTAATTTATCAATATTCCTTTAATGTGTGTGTGTGTGCGTGTGTGTCAACAACTACCCTCAAGGAGGATATTACAACAAACATTAGCAAAAATACCATTTTCAGTTATTCAATTCCTATTAATCATTCCCCAACTATGTTCAACACAATTGTTTTCCCCTGCCTTATTTGTTTTTATATTTAATTTTCTGTGAGAAAGTCCGATGCAGTATTGACAGCTGTTTCTGATTATAATTACTTTAATTTAGTACTACCTTCATTTATAAAATGCTTATTTTTTATTTTTACTTTGTATAATTTTTGACGTCTTAAAGGGTAAATCACTTTTGATGTGATCTCCATAAATAAATAAATGAAATCTGGCCATGGCATTTTTGAAGAGACCCCAAATAGGACAATTCGATGTTATTATTGAGCATTTTGGTTATTGTCCCCCCACCCACCAATTTTTTTTCGATGTAACCTCCTCAATTATTGCTTCTCAGATATAGTGTAACATTAAATTTCACTAGTGACTATAAATAGTGATCATCCATAGCAAGGCTTAAATGTTGTGCGAATCTCCGGAATTATCGTTTACTATTAATAAAGATATTTATGTGTGAGAAAACGATAAAGTAAAGTGAGATCATGAGAGAAGTTGCCGAAGACACCTGATCTTTAGTCCTTTCAAAAATTAGTACAACGAATGTTTCTATTAATTACATTATTCCTAATTTAATAAATAGATCAAAATTATAACTAAATATTCAGTTACATTTAGAAAATATTTCATAACCAATACATCGCACATATATTTATCTAGTATAAAATGGAGGTACAAATTTAACAAAAATAGAAAAACGTTACTCTAACTCTGATAATAAATATTCGTTCAATTGACTTTAAAACATTTATTTATTTTTTCCCAATGACACATTAGGCCTAACAAACAAATCAGAATATTAATTTAAAAAGTGATAACAGCTGATTGCATTATCACAAGTCTTGTAGAGGCATGGCTTGACTGAAAGGTGCCCTAGTCCTTGAGATAAGACTGACTTCTCCCAATGTCGCTCAGGTGTGAAGATACAGCTGCTCTCTCGCTTCACACCGCTAAATGAACATCTGCTTAATGTTATCAAGTTGCCCCGTTTACTGAATCATACTGATAAGTAATAATGGAGCCTTCCATTAGATAGCGAGCATTGTAGACTCTAAGGTAAAGAAATACTCTGGGAAGTGACATGGCGATATATTGTTGGCAAAAATAGCATTACAGAGACAACCTCTTGAAATATCAGAATGATGGTGATAATTCTACTATGCGTCCCTGTTCATATTCTAACAAAATGATTTCTTACTCAGCCAAATTTAAAATATGCGGAATTTTCAATTTCATCTTTCGGTCGTTTTATAATAATGATATGGGTTCAAATTTATTTTCTGAAACACGAATTATATCATTTACACAATTAAACATAATAGTGATATAACGTAATCAATTATAAATAATTTTCTTGCCCATAATAGGTATAAATTACGTACATAATTTTGCATTAGTATTTGGCATATCTCTAAAACATGAATTATTGATGTGAAAAAAGTTAAATAATAGTGGCTAATTTGCTACATATGTATTAGGAAAAAATTTAATGTAGAAAGAGTTTGAGCAGTTAATTTTTCTGTACGTTGGTACCAATGATTTATTTGTACAAATACTCCTGACATGGTTTACAAAAGGCACCTCCAAGTTACAAAGGCAACTCCAAAATTTTTAGAAGTATTATATTATTTATTAATCAAGTGACAATATTAAATTTTTCTTCTGCCAGTTTGCTGTACTAATTAAAACATAACCGATCTAAAGCACGAATTAAAGCAGTGATAATATTAAAAATAATACTGATAAACCAATTATAAATCCATAATAGATAAAAAGTACATACATAATTTTGCATTAGTTTTTGGCATACCTCTAAAACATGAATTATTGATGTGAATCGAAAGTTAAATAATAGTGGCTAATTTGCTAAATATGTATTAAGAAAAAATCTAACATTTTTCATAATTTTGACAAACGTTGCCACGAAAATTATAAAAGCTTGTAACTCAAGAGAGTGTCTAAAATAATTAAGATGTTTTATAGTTGTGCTTAGAGCATGTATGTAAATGGGTTGGTTTTAGGCTCGGAATACTTGCAAAATAATAAAAGTCTGTCACGCAGGTGCTGCGTTAACTTAGCTGATTTCACACGTACGCCACGTATTTGTATTTGTCTTAAAAAGTAAAAGTTCAATGAGAACAATATTTGGTAATTAAGTCGTGTTTCAGTATATTACAGGGTAGTGTTTATGTGACAGTAGGAGCGGGTGTTTACTGAAGGCTGAAAACTAAAAAATGCATATATCTCAGTTAATATTGAAGTTAGAGAATAAATGTATAAAACAATAATTATAGAACATTACATTTGCAATAATGTAGATTCTATACAATTTTTCGATCCAACTCATAATAACAGACATATTTATAATTTTCAAATTCTCCCCTCTAAACCCTCCCTCCCCTGGTCCAATTTTAGCCGTTAACGAACTTGATCTTTCTTTTTACATAAAATGATTATATTTCAAGTTTGATATCGATAAGACAAAAATTGCGACCACAAGAACGGAACAGATAAATATAATAATAATAATAATAATAAATATATGTCTATATCTATCTATCTATATATATATACAATTTTGAATGGACCTCATTTTTGTCATCTACTAGGTAGGATCGTTGGACATTTGAAAAAAAAAAACCAAAAATCGCGTGATGATTATAATCTCAGTAGCTGATTTCACTTAAGGGAAAACTGTTAAAAACCAAATCCTACAATGCACTAGTCACATAAAATGGCAATGATTGTTTAGAAGAGTACAAACGTATTTTGTTGATATATACTGAAGAATGCGGGCAAATATTTTATAATCTGTACGACATTTTAGGAATCAAATAATATGGAAGAGCATTCATAATTGTCGAATTACCGTCTATCGTGTGTATTATATATTTTTCTATATTTTCCGCTGCTGATAAACAGGAGGTTTTCATAGAATGTTTTAATTGACAACATGTTTGTATAAAATGTCTGTCTTCATGGGTTAAAACTGAATAATTCTAGAAATTTCTGGATTTATGAATGTTATTATGTTTTTCTCACAAGAGACAATAGCCTGATGAAAAAGGTTTTCAAATAATATTTTAATGAGATTTTCGTAGAAACAGAGCATTAAACTTAATTTAATAATGGATGATTAAAGGTAAAATATTCCTATTTTCCCACCGCCTTCCTAATTTTGCAGGAAATAATAAATAAATGTATTATATAACTGAATTTTAGGAATGTTAGCAGTTTTCCCTAAAGGGGAAACAGCTATTCGATAGAATGGAGGATTTTGAAAACTGTATACGTCAAAAACCTCCGCATGATTTATCGGCACAAACTGCAAGAAACGTGCATAGAATTTACAATACGTTTTATAAAAAAAAGAGGTATGAGAGAGTACTTCGATCTATATCTATGGGACTTGAAAAGAATATGTCCAGATATCAAAATTTGCTCAATAAAGAGAACATGTAATGCAAATATCCCACTTCTAATGCTTTTGGATAAGGATCTAGTGTTTACCGGACTAATGCGATCTACGTCAAATTGATTGAGGAGTTATCGGTGTTTGATGGAAGTAAGTGCTTTAAGAGCCAAGTCAAACATTGGCCTAATAGGTCTTGTATAAGCCAATCAGCTATAAAGGCTAGTGACAGGTTAATATCCCTCTTATAACCCCTCTATTACCTCTCTATGCCAAGCCCTATAACATCCCTGATATCTTTGTTATCAATTACATTAATCACGAATTTCTTTTCGGTTGTAATGTAAAACTAATGTCACGAGTGGAGAGGATCACGATAAGTATCGCCTAGAGGCGTAAGGGAGTAATGGGTCATTATTTGCTTGATTAAACTGCGTTTAATATAACAAAATATGTAATTATTTTTAGAATATGCTCACTGAAAGGAGAAAACTAATATTAATTTTGGGAGAACATTTTGTTCTTTGAAAAAAAAAAAGTCCGTCACGCAGGGGCTGCGTAAACATAGCAGATTTCCCACGTGAAGTTTTACAATAGAGAAATTTCACGATAGCCGAGCAGTTAATGAAACGGCCGAACTAGCCGCCCAGATTTAATAAAAATGCAAATATTTCGGTTAATATTCAAGATAGAGAATAAATGTATATAACAATATTTATAGTAAATTTAATTTATAATAAGATTGATTCTGTACAATATTTTGATCCGACGTATAGTAACGAAGATATTTCGAATTTTTAAAAATCCTCCCCTCTAACCCCCCCCTCCCACTGGTCCGATTTCAGCCGTTAACAAACTTGATCTTTTTTTTTACACAAAACGACAAAATATAGAGTTTGGTAACGATCAAACAAAAATTGCGACCGCTAGAGCGGTAACATGCAAATATATATATATATACGGTTTTGAACGGACCTCATTTTCGTCATCTACTAGGTAGGATCTATGGACATTTGAAGAAAAATTTCGAAAATTCCGTCATGAGTACAACCTAAATAGCTGATTTCCCTTAAGGGAAATCTGCTAAAAACAGATACAGGCTTACTTGTTATTCTTATTTCATACCTAGTTTTACGATTCAATAAATGACCTAGCACGGTCAGTTAAAACTGCGTCATCTCTTCTAAAGTAGAGAGCACCTGATAATGGCAGCAGGGTGTTATGTTTACAAATAACTTATTTGTATTAGTTTAAACACTTTATAATTTTTAACCACAAACAATTTTATTAATATATTTTTTCTCATACACTCTTCAACCTTCCACTAATATATCTTCTACAAAACATATGATCTACCAAACATCTGATCTGCAACATCTCCCCCTTGGATGATCCTCTACTTCTGCTGTAACTTCCTTCCCCTCAGCTAATCCGCGTGTTTCTTCATATGCCTTCCTTCTACTACAACCAGCCAAGTGTTCTGTCCAAGTATCTTCTGGACCACCCCGGGCTTCCAGAACGCCTTCCCTTACCTGTAGTCTAACTCCTTCGGCCTAATTTTTTCATTTGGCCATCCTTCGTTTTCATCCTGTTCTCTTTCATATGTTTGTAAGCTCCTCCCCATAAATGTTTCAGCAGGAGAATGACCCGTGGACAAGTAAGGTGTTACCCGGTATTTGAGAAGAAAATTATTCAAATTATCATCTGAAGGTATATCCAACATAGCCGAACAAATCTTTTTCATACTACTTTTCATTGTCCCTACATATTCGATTGCGGATGATAAGCTGGAGTCGTTACATTCTCATACAGTCTCATTCGAAATTTCCTACAGAACTGTTTAAACTCACCAGAGGTGAAACAAGTACCTTTATCGGTTACTAAGGTCTTGGGTATGCCAAAATCTCTCCCTATATGTGTGTGTGTGTGTCCCAGATGTTTTATACATATTTATATTACAAATTTATTTTAATTAAAATTTAATAATATAGAAATTATTTTTGAAAAATATTAAGGTTAGTCAACAGAGAAGATTGGTTGTTTTAACAAGAAGTGGAAGCTCGAATGCACACATCATAACAATGTAGGTTTGTAAATAAATAAATATTATAAGAAGGAGGCACTTGAACAAGAAAAAAAAATTATATATAATATGCACCGGTCTTCATATTCGTCAAACCCCAACGAAGAATACCTAAGACACCAATTTGCTAATGCCATTCATTCTCGTAAAAATGTAAGATGAACAGAATCATAAATGATAAAATTTTAATTTAATTCTTTATTGGTCATGCTTATTCGTAAATATTGAATTTTACTTTTCATGCTCGTATTCATTCTATGCTTGTTTTTCTTTAATCTCCATGTAAGTTGAAGATGAGACTGGCTTCCTGGAAAGGTAGTTTTGAGGAGGAAAATAGACCTTGTTTAATAATTTATATAGATTTTATTTCTAGTTTATTGATTTGAATTAACACTTTCTAAGCAAACATGCTCACACGCATAGATTAAGTTAAAATGGTATTCCGATATAGTTGTGCTGAGATAAGTAGAATTGGAACTAATAGGTTTGCTCCCCTAGGAGTATGAATTCTGCCGGGCGGGGGTAGTTAGAACAGGACAGTGTTCTAACACCAGGTATTCGGGGTGCTTTACGAGCTGCTCTAATGAAAACGTTTCTCAGCCAGCTAGAGCACTCCTTGCCTACCCTCTGTCAGCCCGGCTCATCCGGTCTTGGGCCCTTAGCGACCTACCCGGGCATTCTCGTATGTTTTCTACTCGGGGCTAACTGGTTTCCCAGAATACAATTCGAGATCTTGAGGTTTAGCCAGCATTAATTGACTCTCGAGGAAAATATGGGCTCGTGGTCTATTGCAACAAGACACAATCTCTCTCTCTCTCTCTCTCTCTCTCTCTCTCTCTCTCTCTCTCTCTCTCTCTCTCTCTCGCTCTCTCTCTCTCTCTCTCTCTCTCTCTCTCTCTCTCTCTCTCTCTCTCTCTGTCTCTCTCTCTCTCTCTATATATATTCTCTCTCTCTCTCTCTCTCTCTCTCTCTCTCTCTCTCTCTCTCTATATATATATATATATATATATATATATATATATGTTTCTCTGTATGTCCTTTATAGAATCGTAAATAACCGAATTTTATGAAACTTGGTATGTATTTCACTACGAACCCAAATTAGGTTTTAGGCTATAGTAATGTACTCTGAAACGAACGGGAGTGGGAGTTATTAAAATGCCTGAAATTATAAATAGCGATATTCCGTTTCCTATTGGTTTTTCGGCAAATATTTACGTTACAAAATTTGTTTTGTTATTTAGAGTAACTTTTTTTATATACACATTTGTCGTATACCGAAGTATAAATGAATTATACGCTAAATACTATTGTGGGAGTCAACAATTTTATAAGGCACAAAAGACTCAAACTACATAACCGAAAGTCCGTATGTGGTTTGGTATTAACACCAACCTGATTATAAGCTGTATTAAAATTTCGAGGTACGAACAGTAGTGGGATTTATAAGGGAGGTCTGAAATATAAAATCGCGATATTTCGTAAGCTATTCATATTTCGGCAAACGTGCATATAACAAAAGTTGTTTGTTTTATTATTTAAAGTAAGTTTCGTTATTCGAACTTTGGTTGTATAACGAAGTATATAGAACGAAGGTATACACGAAAAAATATAGAAAGGGCCAACAATGTAATAGGACACGAAAGACTAAATCGAAATCAACGAATCTCCGTATTTTTGACTATAATAATATGATAATCAATGATTATGTTATATATATAAACAAGATACATGCAAAGGAAATGTGTTATATAAAGGTATTGTGTATTTTGTAGAATTAAGTACATAACAAATACTTTTACTATTAAAATATCCCCAGCACCCCGGACTCGGATGTAAATCCTAAGCATTGAGACAGGAAAATGTATAAATATTTTACAAAGTAAAGCCCTCACAAAAAATACCATCATCATTCAGCTTCTAATGATTTCCAGAGCAAAGGCGGGCACCTTAGCTAGTTCATTATAAAAGTAATGTGAGACTCACTTCACGAGTTCATTGGAAAAAGGTAGATTTCCTACAAATTCTACTTTCATTTTCAACTGTAAAGCTCTTTGACAAAGTTGCCATTTACAAATCTGAACTGTCAGGAGTTTTTGAGGCTTGCCCTCTCCAATGATCCACGATAAAAATCTTGTGAAATGTGCTAATATTTCGATATTAGCCATAATCCAAAGTAATGTTTTTTGTTTTTTTTTCATTAATTTTTAACATGTAACATTTAATGTTGTAAACGTTTACGAAATCCTACGGTGACTGAATATATTGTTGCAAAAACTAGTTACGAGAAAAATTAAACAGAGTTAATCACAAATTAAGAAGTACGAAGTAGACCAAAGGAGCCAACCGATGGAAGGACTATTGGCGCCCGAAGTGTCTCGACTAAGCCGTCTATCCCATTTTTGGCCTTCTTAGATGTTAGCCCCCCGGATATAAAAGCGGCCCAACTCATACCGAGAGTTAGTTTGTTCTCAGTTCTCTTTAGGTGAATAACCTTGGGCCCCGGTCAGCTTTAGTGAACAGTGTTTTGGTTTCGGTACATTGTTCATGTAAAGAACAGTGTAGTCCCATGTTTATGTGAAGATCAGTGCAGTGCCGTGTTTTTCTGAACTTCAGTGATCGTGAGTTATTGTGCTGTGCAAATAAGAAGAGCAGTGAATTTATCAGTGCGTACTGTGAGTAATAGTTATCAATTATTTACCAAATGTGTTGTGCATTGTCAAATAAATTGTGCAGTGATAAAAAAAACTCTAAAGCTTGTGTATTTAATTTTACAATCCAAAAGAACTCTAATAAACAACGTTCATTATTCTTGTAATAAACGTAACAATATGACAAAAAAAATACATAGAAATTTAGTAAATGCTTACTTCTTTATTTCAAAGCCGATTGGTAATTAATGGAAACCAAACATATATTATAATTAACAAATTACTCGTTAACTAACTATGTACATATCACCCACCTGTTTCTCAAAATTATTAATGCCAAGATGAACATCGTAATAGTTGGCTTACATTGTTAATGTCAAATATTAACGATTCATTGTTTACTAATTAAATTCATTCATTAATGTTAAATGACATTTGTCTAGTCAATTGATGTTATATTTACATATTAATTGGTCACATATTAACTGATGCTAGACCAATCAATTGACTATTTCAGCAGGTAAGTTTCATTAGAATAAGATCATGAATATTATATGGAGAGTAGTGATGTAGAATTGCTATTTATAATAAAATAAACATATTTGTTTAATTACAGCGACTAATTAAGCAATATATGTTTGTCCTGCATTCATGGACTTTATGGAACGTGTGGGTGCTGTGTCACCGGGTAAATTTAATTCAATTACGGAGAAATGGATTCATTTTCTCATTATTTCAGGATAAATCAAGTTTGAAATCATTGTTTTATTGTGTATAACAAAACCACAACATTTACGATTTATCTTATTCGCATTATATGTAAACAAATGTGTTGTATTTGACCAAAAAAAGTCCGTCCCGAAGGTTTACACTAGATTAATCTACATACTGCTAACGCTTTACACCACCGTGAATATTTAGTGATTAAATACAAACGGTAATGAGAAATATTTCAGTCACTTTTAACTCCCAATGGATAGCGTCTGAATTGTAAACGAACAGGTCAGCCAACCTCTCAAAGTTGAACAGATAAATAGAAATATTCTTCCAGGGAAAGAAAAATTCTGTCACCCAAAGGCTGCGTAAACTAAGCAGATTTCCCATGTGAAGTTTTACAATAGAGAAATCTGCATACTGGTAACACAACACCACCTTGATTAAATACAAACGGTAATGAGAAATCTTTCAGTTAATAATAATTTATATTTTAAGAACTCAAATTTTACTAGTCCTAGAACTAATGAAGGTGGGGCGGATGAACAGAATGTATTTCCATAAATCTCACAAAGCAACGACGGTAAAGTAAGGTTAGAAACGACAGGTAAGGCTAGAAGAAGCTTCCACCTGAGCCGAGCAGTTTATATATATATATATATATATATATATATATATATATATATATATATATATATATATATATATATATATATAATTTTGAACGGACCTCATTTTCGTCCTCATCTCCTGGGTAGGATCGATGGACATTTGAAGAAGTTTTTCATAAATCGCGTCATGAGTTCGACCTCAATAGCTGATTTCTCTTAAGGGAAATCTGCTAAAACAATTACAGAAATATATCTGAGTATAGCATATTAAGTATTTTGAAAACTTTCTACTACGTCTAATAATAATGTCTGTAATTTATAATGTCAGAAAAATTGTTATATCAATCACTCAAATTTTAGTACTCTTAGAGCTAAAGTTGCAGGGGGGGGGGATCAACAGAACGTATTTACATGTATCTAGTAAAATAATGGTTTCTTGATAATGTTTGGTATTTAAGCTAAAAATAAAGTGATTTGTTATATAATAGAGTATTGTTTATGTGACATGAGTAGGAGTGGGGGTTTCCTGAAGGCTTAATAATAAAAAATGCAAATATCTCGGATAATATTCAAGATAGAGAATATATGTATATAACAATATTTATTGGACATTTAATTTACAATAAGAGTGGTTCTAAACAATTGTTCAATCCGAAAATAATTACAGAGATATTTTGAATTTTCGAAATTTCTCCTCTAACCCCCCCCCCCCCATTGGACCAATTTCTACCATTAACGAACTTGGCCTTCCTTTTTTATATAAAAGTTTGTACCGATCAAAAAACATTCTGCCCCTAGAGCGGCAACAGACAAATGTATGTGAATATATATACAATTTTGAACGGTCTTCATTTTCGTCATCACCTAGATAGGGTCGATGGACATCTGTGGAAATTTACGAAAATCGCTTCTTGTGCACTATCTCAATAGCTGATTTCTCTTAAGGGAAATCTGCTAACAAAGTAGGCTGTATTACAATACGTTATTATGGATGTTAATCAGGTTCAATACACTAATTATATGCCGTTAATAACTTATTTCTAAGGACAATTGTCGCCTACCTCTACAGTATGGTTATTAGGTCCGCTCCTTTGTATGTCCGTCTATTAATCTGTAATGTATGTTTACTTGGACTATAAATATTCGAATACTTTAATGTGATTATGTTGCACTGCCTACGTAAAACAAACTTGAAATTTAAATCTGATACATGGTATTTACTGATATTGTATAACAGCTTAATGTAGAAGTTGCATGAATGGTAGTGGGTGTTTACTGAAGGTTAAAGGTTGCCACCTCCGAATTACACCATTAATAACCCAGATAGACTCTATAAATATTCCACTTCAAGGATTATGTACGATCAATTACAGGACATTATTACTTCATAAACAAGATCTGAAAAATAATATGTCTACAACTGATGGCTAATAACTGAGTTATACATTTCATCCCATGACCTAACACCCTTTTATCCTGGTCCAAATTTGTTCAATAACCTACTTGATACTTCGTTTTTCAAGAAACGTTTAAAAATGCAACGATCAAACAACAAGATATGAAGAAAAATTAAAAAGATATTCAAAAACTTAATTTTACCTTAAAAAAAAACCCCTCCTGGTCTGCTCCAATTTTTGTCATTGCTTGGGTAAATCAGATATTGAGGTCGTACTCATAAAGCGATTTTTGAAAAGTTTCCTCAAATGTCAAACGATCCTATCCAGGAGATGAGGAAAATGAGGTCCATTAAAAACTTTATGTATATACATTTGACGAAAGTTCGTTGTGACAAAAGTCGTTTGAACAAACATCTTAAAACAAGGCAGTTTGCCTTAATTCCAATCGTTCCAACGCTTCTTCGCGTTGCTGATGAGTCACCGTAAGTGCAAAAACGATAGACCAAAGTCCCATCAACCGAAACAAGTCAATCGGTGTATAACTGTGTAAAGTTAAGTTTCGAAAACCCATTTTCAGTAATGACACGTTTGGGCTACTTCGTTTCGATCTTTCGGATCTCTTCAGCTAGGCGTGTGCTAAACGTGAGCTTCTCGCTCCAAGCGTTAGCCTAGGACAAAGTTGAGTAAACGGAAAAGTTTAATACTGTATTGAGTAAACGGAAAAGTTCAATACTGTGTGACAAACGGTTTGACAAACGGTTAAGTCCAGAACGTCATAACCAAACGTCGTGTAGTATAGTGTATTTTTAAACACTCGTGTAGTATAGTGTATATACATATGTTTGTCTGTTAACGCTCTAGCGGTCGCAATTTTTGTCTAATCGTTACCTAACTATATATTTAAACGTTTTATGCAAAACTAAAGATCGAGTTCGTTAATGGCAGAAATCTGATAAATGGGAAAGTGGTTTTAGAGAGGGGAATTTCGAAAACTCTTTATATCTCAGATTTCGTGCGTTGGATCGAAAAATTGTATAAAAGTGATTTTATTGCAAATGTTTTCTTGCTATCTTGATTAATAACCATGATATTTCGAATTTTCGATTTCCTTACACTTCTTCGATTGTGCCCGTTAAAGACCTTTTTTTTTCTTGAAATGATTAAATATCATGTTTTGTAACGATCAAACAAGCATTACGACTTCTAGAGCGGTAACAGAATACATATAATCATTTATCACCCCTTTTCTTTTGTAAGTTGTGTTCGTATTTCTTATAGTGTTTTGCGTACCGTTTCGTTAGTTAAGTTCACTATTATTTTGTGAGTGCCCATTTTTTGCTGTTGCTTAACTTGTTTTTGCCCCCCCCCCACTTCATTTAAAAAGAGCAAAGTCGCTCTTGTTACGGAGCTCTATGTAATAGTAAATATATAAATTTGGTCCCCTTCCTTAGTTTCCCTAAAGGAGGGCGTTCTTTAAAGTGCATGTCCTACTCATTTTATTAAGTTTTTTACGGACGTCAATTCCCCAATCTGCTAGGTGGGGACGATGGAGATTTACTTCAAGAGTACAACCTCAATTACTGATTTTAACAACGTGAAACTGTCAAAAATACATTATCAATGTAACAAATTCTACTTTTATTCATTTATTTCTTCTTACCATAATCGCATTTTGTGACTGGGGCGATTTAGCGACGAATCAGTTAAATTCCTATAATCACTTTATTATATTTACGTAAGTATGCTCATATCTGAAAATATTTTCAGTATTGTCCTATATTACAATTTTTTGAAAATGTTGTTGTTTCAAGTAGTGTAATACGCGGTCTATATACTGGCTACGCTCATGTAGTAATTCAGTCAAAGAGTATGGTAGGTCTATGTGAGTTCTTAGATAGCAGTCAGTCAGTATTGTTTTATAGTAAGTCTACAGATAGTTTTGCCAGTAGGGTTCGTCTTCTCCAGTAAGTAAGTGAGTAAGAGTCAGTCGTGAATGTCCAATTCGAGACCTCGTTAAAACTACATCTTCTCTTCTATTTAGCCTTTTCGAGGAAGGCCATTCACCAAGTATTTGTTTCCGCTCTCGAACAGATTAAACTGAAAACAATAAACATCATCATTGTTTCATTTTCTTTAATATCGTCTTATAATATAAAACTTACTTCATTGGTCCTTTTATTTTCCAGGAGGGTATGGGCAACGTTCGTATTGTGGAAGGAGGCTTGGAGGTGCGGGGTGATAGCTACATCCTGGGCAGCCTGGTTGCTAGCAGCATACAGTCAAGGCCTGGGAGGAGCATACAGATCAGGGCAGCCCACAACATATCTATCAGCAGCGAACATATACTCAGCAACAGCATAACTCTAGGTAAACTAGACTTATACTATTCAGACGATGGTTTGTATCAGTATTTTCAATAAAGGGTAACCATAATACTGCAGGTATCTGGTGAACAAACCTGAAATTTTCTATATAACTCAATAAGAATTTGTTGGGTAGAGGCATCTTATGTAACTGATAAAAATTATATTAGTAGTGAATCTATACCGAATACAGAAACAACATCAGATGCCTACAAGAAAATTTTCACTTTAAGTACCTTTGCAACTCATCGTGGCATCTCAGGTCCATCTAGCTCTTTGAATGAAAAAAATCATATCCACTGAAAATCTGTTCAGTTTACCCAATGTAAATGCATTTCGGATGTTTTACTATGTACATCTTATGGCGGTTTCTTAAAATGTATCCCTCGCACATCAGTCTAACTCTAGTAAGCACAGATCTTGCTGGGTTAGTAAAAAACCGGACGTTTTTGAAGACTGGACCACCAGAGAACACTGCGTCCTAAGGACCGCTTTTGATGTCAACAAAGTAGAAGAGCAGCACCCGAGAACAAGGTCCACATTGTATTCTAATACAAGCAAGACTAATTACCAAATATTGAAGAAAATGTGGCTTGGCACCTACCGTAAAACTCCCCAACTTTGTGACAGGCTCCCAACTTTGTGACACTCAAGATTTTGGGCATACAGAGCACTCTTGCGGGGATTAATCTCAAGATCCGAAATGAATCCGAGAGGTTGCGGCACCTGTTTGTAAGTAAGTATTAATCCCCAGAGCCGCTAGAGTGCTCTGTATACCCAAAATCTTGAGTGTCACAAAGTTGGGAGCCTGACACAAAGTTGGGGAGTTTTACGGTAACCTTTCTCCGGCGGTACAGTGATGTTTGACGAACAAACGAACAGCTCACTTTGTTCAAATCGTTTTTAATTTTTATTTAAATAGCGATCGTGAATTTTCGATATGAAGCATTAATTTCAAACGTGTTAGGGGTGTGAGTTTTGTGGGGAATTTAGTAATTTCTTTTAAAGGTATGGTATTGATATATCTACACACTCCGTCCTCATCTGTGCACCTTCTCATGACATTTGTATGTCTAATCTACTAAAGTCATTTACGTAGTAAAGCTACGCAAGAGAACTATTTTGCATGAGTAGGACACTCTTATTACGAGGGTGACCTATGACGATCTTGTTAAGAGGGAAGCTGTAACAGGTGGTGTCCAAGTTTGGTAATAGGTGAGACCAGGCTATAAATGAAGTCCAAAGTGAAATACGTATATATTGAAGTCCACATCGGAGAGAGGTTAAATTTCAACCCTCACGCTTCTTATCTTCGGGACTCATTGGTCTATATTATCATCTAGGTGCAATAGCTTACAGTAAATGGGACATCACTGATTAAATATAATTGCATTTTACATAAATCGTTGTTTCTCCCTATAGTTTACTCCATTCTGGGCCAAAAGATGTTGAAAGCAACTAAGAATTTATATGTCAAGTAGTGCACTCCTAATGGTAACCATTGCATATAGGACTGTTTCGAGAATAGAATAGAACTGGAAGTAGCGAAGCGGTTTGCTACATACCAAGCAGTCGGAGAGAGCCGATGATAGAAGAGTCAATTTTCATTATTGGACAACAGGACCTTAGATTCACTCTTCACCATATTGCAGAAACCATCTAGGACAGTTGCCAGAGTCGTTGGACCAACTCCAGCAAAGGTCCGACAACCTTCAAATTCTTCCCGGATATCTATAGCATTGCTAAATGGACATGGTACGAACCGTATTACTACACCAATCAACTTATCAGCGGCCATGGGGGCTTCAATGACCAGATCCACTTCTTCAAAAGAAACGAATCCCCACTGTTCTCCTCTGTCGAGTTGGATGCAGCTGCCCAAGTTATCCTGGAATGCCCGCGCTTCAAGGCAAAGGGAATTCGTCCCATGAGTGCCTTCTCATATGTGAACTGTCCTCCTGTGACAGATTTTAAGGCTTCAGGCCCTTTGGTAAAGAGGTTTTGAATGCTAAGTAAAATAGAGCTTATTTATATTTTGTACTTAGGTTTATTTAGTTAGGCACTAACTGCCACTACTATAAACAGAGGCAAAGGAGTCGCAGCTGCAAGTTCCCCTAGGGCGTTTTGGGGGATGCATTTCCCGAACATTGCACTAGATTATGCTTAATCGTGCTCAGTAAGGTAGGCTAAGGTTACATGGTCCAACATTTTATTTTCATAATTTTAATGTCTCAGACAGAAAGTCTGGCATGGGGAAACCCATGAAGAAAAGAGAGAGAGAGAGAGAGAGAGGGAGGAAGAAAGAGGAAGAGAGAGAGTTTGCAGAGGTGAGCAGGAGGGAGAGAGTGAGAGGGTTGTGGGTTGAGAACAACCTGTTGATCCTGCGCCCCCTCCCCCTTATCCCAATCTGTCATCTCTACTCACCGCACTCCACCCACCTCCTTCCCTATTCATCACTTTCTTCTACCCCTTTAGTTATTCATTACATTTTTCCCAGCCTATTTGTATCCCATCGACTTTATACTTCAAGAAAAAAATACTCTAATATATCTTTCCTCTGTTTGACATCTTTACTATTTTATTTGTAAGAAGAGCTTAAGTTATATTTAAAAATAATTCCATTGATGTATTTAAATACACGGTTTTAATGAATAGTTATAACGCTCACTGAGAATGTGGCCACATTGCTGACGGCAGTATTAATTTATCAAGAGGCAACACACAACATAGACTATATATCCTAGATTATCTAAAAGCTTTGTCAACATTATAATCATTGCTTTTAGATATTGATGTACTCATGACACGATTTCCGGATATTTTCTTTAAATACTAATCGATCAACCCATGCGGAAATGAGGTTCATTGAAATATAATATATATATATATATATATATATATATATATATATATATATATATATATATATATAAAACTCTAGGGTTTGCCTGATTCTTATATTTAAATTCAACGAAGATTAGCTTCTTTCTCGTTTCAGACCGTCCTAAAGAATAATGGCGCTAAAATTTAAAATTTCTTCTGTCTGTCCGCCTATTTGTTACTAAATCACTCAAAAACGGCTAGGAAGATTTATATGGATTTTAATAATTTTTAGTCAGATATACCAAAGTATAGCATAGACTAAATGAGAACTAGAATTTTTAACTTGGGGTGGAGGATTACTTCGATGTCAAGGCACTTATTCGTCAATATAGTCGTTATTCGTTAATATTAGTTTTATCATGAAAATGTAAAGAACTAATTCCGATTGTGTCCTAAAACGGGATTCCCTTCTCTAAATTTAGAAGTTTTGACTTCTGAGCTCCAAATGGACTATTCGCGTTACATAAGAATGTCTCAAGACAATTTATAATATTTTATCTTTATGAAATATGGGAAACTGCTATTCTTAAGAGTACGGGTTTACTTCAAAGTCAAAATACACATTTGTCAATATCGTAGTCAATATTGATTTTATCGTAAAGAACAAAGTGTATTTAGAATATAATTTTAGTCTTATAATGTTCGTTTAATTTAGGCATTTCAAATTTTAACTTCCGAAATCCAGTCACCAAATAGAATTAATTTGGTTTCGGTGAGAGTAGCCCAATAGAATTTTTTTTTGTAAGCTTATCAGGGATATAAATATTGAATGTTTTTTTTTAAATTGAAATTTTATTTTATTAAGATAATTACAATCTGCTGTGCGTTTCTTAATGTGACACTGTACAATCGTCCTCTATCACTCTCGACCGAAGCTACACCCCTTCACCACAATGAGAACGGCTTCGCCCTGCCTGGCAAGGAAGTCAAGAGCTAAGGAGGAATATGATACTTGAGAAGAAAATAGACACTGCTATCACTTCACTTGACTTCTATAGATCTCTGGGCCATTGTCTCTTGAGGCGCCGTAGAGGGAAATAAGGATGAGTGGTACTGGAAAGAGCTAGGACTTCTGGATTAGAATGATTGGGTATGCTGCTGTGAAAGTTTTTGATTCTTTACAGAATTAGATCCTTTACGAATGGGATATTAAGATCTTTTTGTAGGGTGAGGTTAGAAATATAATATGGTGCATCTACTAACGTGTGCAGGACTTTGGATTGGAAAGCCTGGATGCGATGATGTTCGAAGGTTTTGCTGTACCCAATCTTCTATTGCGTAAGTCCAGATTAGTTTAACGAGTAATTTATATATAGTTAGTTTGTTTAAATATTGTAAGTGAAACATAATAGAAATCCACTCGTGCTCCATGAATGACTACGCAATTGAGAAACCTTTGGTATATGTTTTAAGGCATTGAACGTTGGAAACGTGCAAATTTTATATTTTAATTCTACTGGCAAAAGTGGGGGTTTGCTTGGAAGTCACTACTTATGTTTGTCAACATCATGCTTACTATTGATTTTGCAGGAAAAGTGAAAATAATAAATATATTTTGCTGATGATACTAAGTTTCCTCACAAGTCTCGTCCTAAACGACGTTTGTGAAACTGGCTTTATCAAAAGAAATTGCTTCTAACGAACTTGGTTTCATAGCCATTACCGAAGAGTGTATCAGCTAGGTATTTGTGGGCTTACGCACTTGAGGAAACGTTTTAGCGGTTTTGAGAGAAACAGTTGGTTCAAAATGGACGGACATCTAAAACAACGTGTAACAAAACGTCGTCTACCGAAAGTGTATATTTTGCTGTATTAAAAGTGTCTTTGCTCGACAGAATTCAAATAATTACTTCCAACGTCCAGTAGCCAGAACAAAATGTGAACAGATATTTTGTATTGTTGCTAAGCTATTGGACTCGTTCGTTATATGGTTAATATGGATATTTATTACCCAGTTATTTTAAACTTAAATTTGTCGATATTCGTCTATTCACCATTTCATAAATTACGTTTATTACAAGATAATGTATTCATAAAGGGCATTCATTGTCGGTATGTGATGGAAATGAAGGGATTAGTCAGTGATCCTAATAATTATATTTCACAGGAAACCTTGTTTATTTAAATGGCGGTTTTCTCATGCCAAACTCAGTATTCCTGAAGACCGCAGGAGCAGAGGCACATGTCAGAAGAAAAGTTTACCCATCCAGGATGTCTACGAAATAATATAAAATTTGCTGCATTTAATCCTCACTGAGACCAATTAACGTATTTCAGGCAAAAGAAAGAATCTTCATGTTTCAAACAAGCTATCTTTATTATTATTATTGAGGGTTAGAGTACCCACCTGTTAAGAGATTAAATATTCTTTGACAAATTAACACTTCGTAAGGCTGATTGTAATAAGGAGAGTTTTATTCTTCTTTGGAAATTTAATGTAATGTTGACTGGGATGAATAATTTTAAAAGTTAGTACTCTAAGTATCTAAGAAAATTATGAGTTGCCTTAATGTATGTGAGATTTAAATTTATCCTGTATGTCTTTAGCATTGAAAATCCCCAGGAGGGCAAAACGATTGCTATTGGAAATAATTTAATAAAGACAGCTGGTGGTATGAGACCTTAAAATTCTTTCTTTTGCCTGAGTCAAAATCTGCTGATATTCAGGTCCAATAAATCACCCTAATACATTTAAAGGTTACTAAACCCGATAAAAAAAGCCCTGTTCAAAGCTAAAGAATCACAAAAAAAAAAGAAACATTTGACAAGGCGGCCGGGAGAGACGAGGGTCAGACATGTCAGGGAGTAGATTCAACAGGTGGGCTGGAGATTCCCTGGAGAGGAAGGCAATTACCCAGAGCAAGGGCTACTGTTTCATCAACCACTCTCCAGCCCAGAACATCGCCCCAATTCTAATAGTTAGCCTTTATTCCGTCCGTTTAAAGTGGCCCCAGCGCACTGTTAGTATTTCGCCACTGCTCATAAGCGTTAACTGTACTCTATACGGTAAAATCTGGTACCTGTTAATACAAAAAGTGACACAGACTCAAAGAGTTCCGGTATAGATAAAAAGATCTGCGCAAACTAAGCAGATTTCTCCGCTGCAGCAGATGACACATTTATGATCACAGCCTAATTTTTTCTAAGTAAGAAACGGAGGAGTAGAAGTGGGATTTTCCTGAAGACTGAAAACATGAATAGCTTGTTTAATATTTTAGCTTCGAAAAAAATATAGAGCAACAATAGTAGAGCATCCATGTTTTAACAGGATTGGTTCTATACAATGTTTCGATCCGGCTCATAATAATGGAGATATTTCATATTTTTCGCAACCCCGCTTTTCTAAACCCTCCTAGTTCTTTGTCTGATTTATCCATTAGATTAGAGAAATATCGAGTACGGTATATGCATTTTAGAGTCAAGACCGGAAAATCTTAAGGACCTCTATGCATTTGTATGCATATCAGTAAACTTTCAAGGAGAACAATATATATATTTAATCTTCGAATAATGTGGCTCATGATGTAACAACTTATTGTTAATGTGTCATGAGAAGGAGTGGGGGTTTACTGAAGGCTGAAAACAAAAACTGCAAATATCTTGTTTAATAATCAATATAGTGAAATAACGAAAATAATAACATTTATGGGACATTACAATTGTAATAAGTAGGAGTTTAAACACTTTTTCGACACGACGTATATAATGGAAATATTCCGAATTTTCGAATCTGATCATGATTTTAAAGTAAAACGATTAAATATCGGGTTTAGTAACGATTAAACCAAATTTCGACCACTAGAGCGGTAACAGACAAATATAAAGTATATATAATCGAGATTGGTGGTGATAAAAAAAAAAAAAAAAAAAAAATTGCTTGAGGCATTAACAGTCACACACACACACACACACACACACACACACACATATATATATATATATATATATATATATATATATATATATATATATATGTCATTTTCGTCATCTCCTGGGAAGGGTTGATGGACATTGGAGGACGTTTCTCAAAAACGCTGATTTTAGACCTCAATCTGCAGAAAATTTACAGAAAAATATTTATAGAATGTTTTGACGAAGATAAAATATTTTGAACTTTCTAAATTACCGCCTTTCCTTGCTTCAATGCTAGAGCTATTAGCAAACTGGATCTTGCGCTGTGTTGTTTTTGTGAGTCACCAGTGCACTGAGAATGATGCACTGTGTCAAAAGCTTTAAGAAATCTTTTTTTATAGAAATTTCACATTTGTATTCAACCTGCAGTAAAATACTATTTTTCACTTCCTCCATTTGCATTTTTATCCTTTTGTAAAAAAACCCGTTTTCTCTTCTACTTATCTCTCGTCAGAAAAAAAAGGTAATATCGAATATTCTTTTAAACAGATTTATACTACAAGAGATACGTCAGGATATATTATTTGTTACATATTCAAGAAAACTATACGTTCTTATTTCAAATATGTTTATTTTATCAATACCCTAATCGATATTCAACCGTTTCATGCAACTCTAGTAGAGATTATCCTTGTTAATTACTGACATCGGACCACGAAGGAGGGATGTCACTGGAGGAATTTGAAAGCTCAGCATATCTCAGTTATAATGAGTAGGATCACCAAATATACTAAAAATAATCTTGTTAAACCATTAGTCATAATTAATTAATTATTTCGTAACTCGACTATCAATCATTTTATTTGTATTTTCTTGTTTCTAGCAATCAGTAAACTTCCACTTGTACTCCTCAAAGTTTTAGTAACTATTTTTGTTTTTGTGTAGCAAAGTCACCCTACATCTCATGTTCAGCTTACAATTTAATCCCCGTTGACGTAGGATTCTTACTACAGAAGAAATAGTTTGCTTAGTTTACGTGAGATTATTATTTTAAATATGAAATTAATGCTCAAATCACTACCGGTGCAGATTTGGCATACTGACAAAATATTTAAAATCTAGTCCCACTTATAGGGAATTATATTTTTATATCTAGTCTTTTCCTTTATTAAGGTTATTTTTTTCAGTTTTTTTGAATCTGAATGTAGCCAATAATGTTAATAATTAAATTTAGAGCACCAATTATTTGGTGGTATGTACACTAATACGAGCCATCAATCTACTTACAATTCCCTCTTCAGTCTGTGGTCGCCATTTTCGGGATGGCTTAAACCCTTCTACGGATGACTTCAGCAACCGAAAGAAAATATAATAATGGCTGAGTGTTAGTACCTTAAGTTTGATGTGTTAAGAATAAAACGCAACCAGTTTTTAAAAACTTTTCATACAGATTGAAAAAGTTTTAAAAACTTTTCATTCCTGGTGAAGAAGTAGTATTGTCCATTCTGTAATAATGATCCAAGAAGATTATGTAATTTTGGCTAAACTACATTTACATATAGTAATGAAAAAAAGGTTGTACGTGTTAAAAGTCCTTTATGCAGCTGCGAAAACTAAGCATATTTCCCTCTTGCGGGTATGATACACTATTGATCTTATCACACAATATATTGTTCATTTTTAATTTTTTTAGTAAAAATCTAATGTGTAAAAAAGGGGGTTTACTGAAGACTGAAAACAAGAAATTAGAAATAACTCGCTCAATACTTGAGCTAAACAAAAGGAATAGAACAACATTTGTGGGGCATTAATAGTTTAACAATATTGGTTCTATAAAATTTTTCGATTCGACTCAAAATAAGTTATTTATTATGAATTTTTGAAACCCCAACTCTAATCCCCACTATTGACTGAAACGGTTGAATATCGAGTGTAGTACAAATCCAATAGACATTCGGGCGCTTTTCAGAGGCCCGGAAACTGAAAAAAAAAATGAAAATATTTCTGTTCATCTCCGTGATACGGAAAAGAGTTGAAGAATTATACCCAAAAGGTGACGAAAACAGTGAGCGCCCAAAATTATATATACTCAACCGCAAAAAAACAAACCGGACACTTAGATTTAGTCTTATAATTTTGTCACATACTTAATATATATGTATATTAATCTTTTTAATTAAAATAATTGGTTAATCTATAGGTTATTTAAACAAAATCTGCCAAAAGTGAATAATTTTTATTGATTATTTACAAAAAAATACAAAATAAAAAAAAAGTCCGTCACGCAGGGGCTGAGCAAACTAAGCAGATTTCCTACGTAAAGTTTTACAATAGAGAAATCTGCCTAATAACAACTGTAGTAGTAAGAAACCTCTAAACCTAAAACATTATTTAGGGCGTAATAACCCAGTAGTTTCTAGCCCCAAAAAACAGTTAACCTAACCTCTCGGCGGAAAGTCCGAACATAGCCTACTGGTGACCACACGCAGATTACAAATGCAAATATCTCGGTTAATATTCAAGATAGAGAATAAATGCATATAACAATATTTATTGTACATTTAATTTTCAATAAGATTGGTTCTATACAATGTTTCGATCCGATGCATAATAACGGAGATATTTCGAACTTTTGAAAATCCCCCCCCTAAACCCCCCTCCCACTGGTCCGATTTCAGCCGTTAACGAACTTGATCTTCCTTTTTACATAAAACGATTAAATACCGAGTTTGGTGACGATTAAACAAAAATTGCGACCGCTAGAGTGTTAACAGACAAATATATATATATATATATATATATATATATATATATATATATATATATATATATATATATAGTTTTGAACGGACCTCATTTTCGTCATCTCCAGGGTAGGATCGATGGACATTTGAAGAAATTTTTCGAAAATCGCGTCATGAGTACGACCTCAATAGCTGATTTCCCTTTAGGGAAATCTGCTAAAAAAGAAAAAGATAAATTAACACATATAAAAAAAAAAAATATTATTCATTTTTATTACAGTGAATGGTAGACTTCGCTACCCCAAGCGTTTCAGCAATGCAACGTAAGCTCCGGCCTTCCATCTAAGTTTGAAAGACCCATTATTCTGGACCGAAATAAAAATAAAACATTAATTAAAGAAAATGCTTGGTTAATAATTAAAGATGTTTAAATGTGCGAAAAACTACTTACAGTTTAGAATAGATCAACTTCACGACAAATAAATCTAATCTGAGTTTTATCTAATTGTTTACTAATCCTGAAGGGATTAGTTCAATGGACTTAGACTCTAAATTCTCTGTAATAACTAGAACACCCACATAAAGAAAATTTCCGAAAATTAGCTTTTAATACGACAAAAATGAAGTGTCCGGTTTTTTTTTTTTTTTGCTTTTTTTTGCGGGTGGGTGTATATATATATATATATATATATATATATATATATATAAATATATATATATGTTTTTAGCAGATTTGTCTTTAGATAATATATATATATATATACACACACACACACACACGCAATTACTTTATAGCAGATTATAAACAATTTTGAGCGCTTCCTGTTTTCGTTACCTTCTGGTCTTGAACATTTGCCGATTTTTTTCGAAAAGCGTGTCATAAGTACAACCTCAACATCTGGAGTCCATTGAGGGAATACCTTGCATACATTGTTGGAATTATTGACTCACTTGATGAATTATACAGGAAACCAGGAAAACACCTCAGTACTCAATTAAAAATAATTGAAAACATTATTAATCAGCGACTAACGTGCCTGGAGACAATTAACCGTATGGTTAAAAACCGACAAATTTTGAGTGCATGCAATAGCTCCTGAACCTCAGTGAGTTATCGATCACACTCCGGGCGCCATCGTTCGTACTGGCCAAGAAGGGCAACTAGTTCAATATAGCTATGTAAATAAACTGAAAACCATACTACTTAACCAGATTTGGACAATTATTATTGATAACGGATGACGAATAAACGATTCTTCAACTTTAATCTACGAATTTCACATATCTGCTATTTGCAAATAATATCTATTATTTGCAGATATTAACAATCCAGTATCTTTTATCTTGAAAAATGTGTCTAAACAATTCCTAATATAAATTCCCATCCGCCTAATAATAATTTCATTCAATGGATAATTTTTGGATAATAAATTATTCGAATATGCCCAAGTCTGCTTATCTATTGTACTAATACCATTGCTGACGACTATTGAGGGCCTTGATTCAAAAACTAGGCAAATGCTGAATTACAAATATTTGTATATTGTAAGGTATTATGTAATGATTACATCGGTTGCAAAAACGAAGTTCGAATAAACCTGTTACTTCTTGAAACAACGGTTAACAGAATTGCTTTTTTTTTTCTTTTCCACATAACTACCACCCAAAAGATTTCTATAACAGATAGTATTTATGTTCAGTTCAGAAAACTGGACCAATTTGATTTGCATAATGGCCCTAAAGAACGAATTAATAAACACCGGCGAACAAATACCTCAATCAAAATGGAAAAATCAAACCTTATTAGTCAGTCTATGATATTAGCCGAAATTTTATAATAGTTTATAACTCATCTCAACTTTGTTGAAATTCGTTCAGAAATCCTGGTGACCGCATTCAACTTTATTACGGTTAAGTTTATTCGCATACGATATTTTAGTTTGAAGTGTCTTTTTTTTTTTTTTTGATGAACCTTATCATAAACCAAAAAAATGTTTAAAAAATTTCAGGCATAGACATTGTTAAATAAATAGTGTCTGTTTTCAATAGAAAAAGCAATACACAAAGAAACCTGCTATATCAATATCCATAAGAATTTTTGAAACCCAATTTAATTGAAATCGATCAATACATCATATCTTCGGCAATAATTGTCTACCATCTTTATTCAATTCAAATGGAAGATTCACCAATCAAGAGCCACAGCAGCCCCATCTGTTGCTATCTAGGCCAACCAAGGATGACCCCTGGAGTGTGCTGGCCTCTAAGGTGTATTTGAGCAAACACTACCTCAGAGGATATCCTGGAGTCTAAAGGGCAGATGGACGGGCAGGTTGAAAAAAGAAGAGATCCATCTTAGTCCGAGTGCAGTGTTGTTCCCACCCATTTTTCTCACCATGACCAGTTCCCAGCAGGAGTGAGTAGACCAAAAGAACATCCAGGCGGGAGACCAGGATGGAGGGAGCAAGAAATAGACATCCGAACATTGCATTCAGCAGCATCTCATCAAGTAACACTTCACATCATATCCTAACGTACTAACCATAAATTCCCTGTCGTAGACCAGATCCCTCGAAATCATGATGAAAAATTCTCTTTTTTTTTCTATTTTTTTTTTTTTATTTATACAATATTCTTCTCAGAATGACGTGGTTGGAATTCACATTCCCGTATTTGCTGTGTGTATGCGTGAGTTTCCCATGCACTGAACGACATATATGGTTTTACTTTATCCCTAAAAGCACATCTAAGAACTTTAGTTTTGTTTTCTAAACCTACTGTAAATTGAAATCGAAGGAATATCCGATTCTGGTTACTCCTTGAGACCAAACGCAAAGGTGACATGCAGATGTCGGTTCGGATTCTGTCTCTTTTTCATATCTCTTCTTTCAAGTGTTCCCGTGTATACATCTGCTAGCACCTGGGTTTCTGCCAAAGGAAGCCGTGATTAGTGGTAATTCGTTTGCAGGTAAACTATTCTATCGCTTCCATATCACTTTTATAAACGCGAGTAAGTAGTCCTTATCCATTAAATTGGGAGTGCTAAATAACTAGGGAAACAAGAGATAAATAACTAAAAGCGCGTACAAACTTCACATTGCTATTCTTCCCATGAGCTCAGGGTGAAAATTGTCCCTCAGAGAGATGAAAAGACATTAGGAAGGGAGGCGAGAGAGAAGGAGCAAACATTAGGAATCTGAGAGAAAAGTGAGGGAACAAGAAGTGTAGAAGTGAGTTATCCCTGGTTCGGCTGGAGTTTTCCCGCCTTAATGATGTAATTAGTTTAAGCTGCTAATAGATGGCTCTCTCTGTCCTCCCGCCGAATTACCCCCACCCTTACCCTTTACCCCCACCCCCTCGCCCTCGTTACCCCATCTTCAAACCTTAATTCCGGCTCACAGCTTGAGAAATTGAAACTTGATTTTAATCTTTCCCTCAGCTACTTTATCTGTAATGTTCCCTATTTTTCTCCCTCTTTACTAATTTCTTCTTTGTCCAGATTTTTTATCTTTGGCGAATCTTTTTCACCTTTGACGATGACATGATTATCATTCCAACAACACACAAAACGTAGTCCAGTCTTCAAGAATATTATACGAAACTAGTTCTACGATATAAATCGTTCTTATTTTTTTCTACCTTTAACAAAGTAAAGAAAAACTTCTGATTCCCTGAGTCTGACAGGGGCTGCGTTAACTAAGCAGATTTCCCACGTGTGTCACGCATTTTCATTGTCTCACAACGTAAAAGTTCAATGAGAACATTATTTGGTATTTGGGCTTCAAATAACCTGCTTCATAATGTAACAGCTTCTTGCTAATATAAAATGAGTAGGAGTGGGTATAGGACAACGATTGTAGAGCACCAGTAGTTTAACAAGATTGGTTTCGTAATATTTTTTGATTTGCCTCATAATATCAAAGAGGTTTTGAGTGTTGGCATCCCCTTGTACCGCCTTTCCCCTCAAGGTAAATCTGCTATAACTTCTTTAAACCAACTAAAAGTAAGGGATTTATTTTTCAAATTATTTCTTTTTTAAGGTTGTTTAAAAATATAAAAGTTTTTCACCCAGGGACTGCGTGAACTAAGCATATTTTCCACATGCGTCACGTATTTGCATTAATCTCAAAATGTAAAAGATCAGTGAGAACATTATTTGGTATTTGGGCTACAAATAAAACGCTTCATAATATAACGAGGTATTGTTAATATGACATGAGCAGGAGTGAGGATTTAAATGTGGCCGAAAACTAAATAAAATGCAAATATCTCGGTTAATAATCAAGAAACTGAAAAATAAAAACATGCATAACAGCATTTATAGAACATTTCAATTGAAATAAGATTGGTTCTGCATTATTTTTCAACCCGAAACATAATAACGGAGATATTAATGCTTTCGAAATCCCCTCCCCTCTAATTCCCCTCGTACTGGTCGGATTTCAGCCATTAACGAATTTGGTCTTTAATTTTACATAAAACGTTTAAATATGGAGATCGAACAAAAATTGCAACCACTAGAGCGTTACCAGACACACACACATTTATGGACATGCTAAAAAAAGTATGTATAGCTGTAATGAACCATTTTCAAAATGTACATAACACTTTTGAACATAATGTCTATTTTTTAAAAGGAAATAGTGTTTTCCTTGTGGCTATATTTTGCTTTGTATAATAACATTGAATTTAATTATCAGCCATTTGTAACTATCTAATTTCCAAAAATAAATTGGTCATGATGATTTAATTCTGGTGGGATTATGCACGGTGACATGTGATAAGAGTTATCAGCACGCTATGCTATCACATCATTCATAAAAGATACTTATCATATACAGTATTAATGGGGGTGACTAGGAGAGTTGAAGGTAGTCTGAAGTTGAATGCGTCCAGAGTTGAACGGTTTGAAGAGATTGCGTGATAGCAAGATCTTTTTCATTAAGTTCGCCCCGCGCCATCCCCTCGGCCTTCCTGTTAATTATCATGAATTAGCCACAACTACTTTCAGAGGTGGACAACTAAAAATATCTTTCAGACCAACCGAAAACGGCCAAGCACTGACTTCTGGTGCCAAGATTATCCATGTAGCATTTTCTAGTAAGAGTTGTTGTTGCACCTTAAAGCTACTTAATTTCATCCGGGAAAAGGTACTGCTGACACCCATTAATCGAACTAAAGCCCCTAGGAAGGGGAGGTAAGGTCCTCAAAAATGCTACAATGATTTATTTGTTTCTTCTGTTTGAGATTATCAATCAATAATGGCATCAGGAATTGTGTGTAGAATTCTTCTAGAGGACAGAATGGTTACCTTGCCAACAGGAGAATGAAGAATGTATCTTTCGAGAAACTTCACGTGCATAATAATGAAAATTAAGATTATTAAGATACAAAGAATTACACAATATTAACTGTATATTGACAATATATGGCAAAATATTGTAGCACTGATCGGTTAATTTAACTCAAAGAAACTATCCCCATCACATTGCTTCGTCCATTCGTTCATTATATTCATTTTTACCTAATTTCACTGAAGTTAAGGAATCTTGAACTTTCTGACACGGTTTTCGAAAAAAAATTTTAAACGTCCATCGTAAATGTTCAAAATTTTATATATTATATACCCTTATTTATTGAAACTGATTTAAATAATCCAAAGATATTACAACTTTATGAAGCAGATTCAGAAGAATTTGATAATAGTGATCTGAATTCTTATCAAGAAAGTACACGACCAAAGCCTGAACGCAGATATAATCACAGTTAAGAAGGAGAAAAGTTGAAAACTCAAAATATTTTAGTTATTATGATTCCAATCACAAATTTATATAATAACTTTATTGATATTTTATTTATACGACTATAGCTCGTTACATGCTTTCTCTGACTCGAATAATGGCCAAGTCATGTGCATTTTTTTTGTATCTATTGTAAACCTACTACTAATCCTATTTTCACTTTAAGTACGTCAGTCCTAAACAAATCTTGTCCAGAAATAGACTATAGATTGTGACATGACATCAGCATGACATGTTGCAACAAGTGGGAAATGTACTCAGTTTACGCAACACCTCCGAGGCCGACTATTTTTTAGTTTTGGGCATACAATTCACTATAAGAATATTTGTGCTTATAATTAGTAGCTAATGTTTTATTCTTAAATTTACATATTTTTATCTTATGGTACTATTATAATTCATTTAATTCTTTTAGGGAACGATGTGTTCGAAGTGAAGGCTTCCAAGTTCAAAGTCAGCGATCATCAGGGAAGATCCTTGTTCTCTGCTGACAAGAACGAGGTCGTTGTTGGTGCTGAGTTTCTCAGGATAACTGGTACGAATTTTTTAATATTGATTAATTTGAACTATTATCAAATTAGAACGCATATTTTAAATTCATTTTTAATTTTTATTAATTAATACTTTAATGTTTTAGGCCCTGGTGGGATAGTCTTGGACGGAAGCATCCAGACACCTCTAGTTCGTGCCAGTCCTGGCTCTGATTTAAGGTTAGCAACATCTACTTTATTATTATTTATTCTTCAACAAAAGTATAGTAATATAAAAATGCAGTTGTTTTTTTTTTGTTCGTTATCTTGACCTTTCCTCTTTCCATGCGTAAAGTTCACTATCAGGATAAGAAATGTTTCTTCGGCTAACGAATAAAGGACTTGTTTTTTCTTTTCATTGGTGAGAAATAAAACCTTTATCCCGGTATAACTTCGCAAATCAGAAAAAGATGGTCACACAGCGGCCTGCTTAACCCTCCCAGTACCATGGGGTCCTCCGAGGACCCCAGCTCTCGGAATTTTCACGAAAACTTTATGAAAAACTTGACCAATCGAATTGTTACTTTGTGACTTTTCCTTTGAAACGGTTTTGTATCAGATCGCATTAACAGTTTTTATAGATTCTACTAGATAAACCATTAATAGTTTATTTATTTCTAAAAAAAACTTGGTTTGGGGTCCTTGCGAGACCCCATGGTACTACACGTATAACTTTTTTAATACATATCTATTACAATTTTATTGATTGTATGAAATTTATTTATTAAAAGAATTTATTGATTGTAAAAAATTTATTGATTAAAAGAAATTAAAAGTTTTAAGTCACCAAACTCGAGGAAAGAGAATAAAAAACAAGGTATTCCTTCCTATTTTTACTCTCTTTTCTCGTATTTTGATGAAAAACGGGAAGCTAATTGATTCTTAGAACGGCAACTGTGCTAACAAAATACGTAAAATGATGACTCCAATGAGTCAAATCAGTGAACCAAGACAATAAACGAAGGATTTTGTTTCTTAATCAATAATTTTTTTACAATCAATAAATTCTTTTAATAAATAAATTTCATACAATCAATAAAATTGTAATATGTATATATTAATTGTAGTCATTTTTCATATTCCTAACTAATAAATCCAAATAAAGTATGTTTTATATGAAAAAACGTTGTAAAAAAGAGTGGGGTCCCGCAAGGACCCATCTTACCATACATTCTTTATCTCAAAAAGGAAAAAAAAAGTCCGTCACGCAGGGTCTGCGAAAACTAAGTAGATATACCTCGTGATGTTTAACAATAGATAAATCTACATACTGGTTACATAATTGCACCGCCGACATCAAATGAATAAATACAAACGATAATAAGAAACCTCCAGACGGGGAGCACCTGAAAAGTAAACAAACAGGTCTGACAATTTATCACAGGAAAGAGAAAGAATTACTGAAATATATCAGAATACAACATCTTAATCTTATTGAAAACTATTTAATATATCTGGTACTGCAATTTATAATGGATCAGAACAAATTTTATCTCAATCAATCAAATTTTAGCAGTCCAAGAACTTAAGAAATTGGGGGGGTCACTATAACATATTTGCATTTATCTCGGTTAATAAAGGTCTCTTGAAAACAATTTATGGTATTTAAGCTTCGAATAAAGTGGTTTATTACATAACAGAGAATTGTTTATGTAACATGAGTAACAATATTCAGGATAGAGTATAAATGTATATATCAATAATCATAGTAAATGGGATTTGCAATAAGATTGGTTCTATACAAGTTTTTGATCCGACGTTTGGCAACGAAGATATTTCGAAATTTCGAGAATCCCCCACTAACGGGTGCCCCCCCCCCTTCGACTGGTCCGATTTCAGCCATTAACGAATGTGGTCTGTATTTGTCATACAAATATATATATATATATATATATATATATATATATATAGATAATTTTGACCACACCTCATTTTCGTCATCTCCTGGGTTGGATCGATGGACATTTAACATTTTATGACATCATCACACTAACTATTTCCATATATACCGCATAATAAAGGTCCATTCCATACGATAATTACTATTTCAGCTTGGAATAAGACGTTCCATGATATGTCTGCTCATTTTTTTGAAGTGCGATGACTAAAAATTGGTTTTTCCTTGAAGGCTGAAAATTATGAAATGCCAATATGTCTGTTATTATTGAAGGCAGTTCTATACGAAAGTAGAATAACTATGAAATAGATTCTGAACTATTTTTCGATACGACGTATAATAACGGAGATATTTTAAATTTTTCTAATTCCTCTCCTCTAACCCCCGCCCCCTCTCACTGGCATGGACTTCAACCTTGACCTTATGTTTTACATAAAGCGCTAAAGTTTGGTGCCTGTTAAACAAAACCTGTGACCGATACAGCAGTAACATTCATTTGTATATAATTTTGAACGGGCCTCATTTTCGGTATCTTCTAGTTAGGGTCGATGGACATTTGTAAAATTTTTTTTCCATTTTTTATTATATTTTTTTTTTGGAAAATCGCCTCATGAGTTCAACCTCACTAGCTGATTTTCCATCAGAAAATCTGCTAAAACATATATTTATAGCCTGCAAACTTCCTCTACTTCTTCTAATGCCTGATAACTTGCTTGACTTATACTGAAGGCACTACGATACAACCGGACTTTACTTCAATATCTTCTTACAAAAATATATTTTAATAAATATAGAATAGAATATATATTTATTTGTTAAAGATTTACATATTGTACAAATTAAATAAACAAATAACAATTCTTTCTTTTTAAATAAATAATTAAATCCATGTTCTTGTGATCAACAATAATATGACAATAAAGAAAAACAAAAACAAAACAATATAGTGTAAATAGTAAAATATAGTACATAAAGGATAACTAAAAGCATTCTGTAAACCCTTTTCCGTCTTATTATAACATTTAACTGGAGTGTGGTCCATCAGCACTTACAGATTACAGAGTATTGCATGCTGGCATGATGAAGCAGAAAACCTTGTTTAGTTTTTCAAGGCTATCGATACTAAGTATCTCTTCAATTTTATGCACATCACTGACTGTTGAGGAAAGTGTTTGTAGACATTTATTTCTGTCTTCAATGAGCTTCTCACAGTAGAGAAGTATATGTGAAAGGTTATAAGGGATGAACTGATTACAAAATTTTTAATAAATAATTGCAAAGAATAACAGGCACACATTTATTCAGAACTATTGCATCATTATACGTATTTTTTAGACATACATTAAATTGTAGAGTTTTATTATTATCGTTTGTTTTTTCTGAGATCTCATTAGAAATTATCTCAAAACTCAATTTTAATGAGATTTCTTCTTGGAAAGCGTGACCAATAACTAAATTCAAATAAAATAGATAGTTATAAGTTTATTTTTTAAAAAAAAATTCTAAGAAAATGAAGATACCTTTTCATTCAAAACGATGAATCATTCTTATCTTCTGGAAAAATAATGGAGAAAAGTCCATTAAAAGCAGTGATTCGATCTCGGAATATTCTGTCACGTAGGATAGAGGCTGAGATAGAAAAAAAAAGTAGAGAGGAAGACGTGTCTGGCGAGTAGGATAAGGAGAGCTATATAGAGAGAGAGGTCAACTTTGCTCTCAGAAGTTTGCTAATAATCAGCCGATGTAGTATCAGTACATCAAGGGCTGGAGGCTCCAGGAAACTTTTCCAGTTATACTCTTTAGCATGCAGCTCGGCCTCCTCTTCGGCTACTCCTTCTTGTTTATTAGTTGTCTCTTCGCCCTTGCACGGATTAGTCCTTCCTTCATGTAAATCCTAACATATTCCCGGAGGATGTGTCCTGGATGACAACGTGACAGCAACGCCAAGGATATAGCTCAGATATCCTCAGATTCATGTATGGGAATAACCAGAGTGACCGATATCTTGGATAAGAAAGAGCATACGAACCACATCTCTTTCATTTTGAAATTACTCCTCTTCCCGAATACTATAATCCTAGCCTATAAGTTGATTAATTATAAGGTTGTGAAATAAAATATGATATTTTTATATAGTTAATTAAAACAATGAAATAAAAGAACCTTCTGTATATATTTAATTATGGTCGTGAAATAAAACATATCTACATTTAATTAATTAAGGTCATAAAATAAAATATGTTTTCTTTTTTTATATAATTAATTAAGATAATAGAACAAAAAAAATGTGGTCTTTATATAATTAATGATGACAATGAAATAAAAGATACTGTTAGCATATAATTAACTTTTCAGTTAAGTTTTAAAGTTTCAGTTCTCTTGTCTGTTCCCAATTTGTTTTCTATTTCTGTTTTTGGACCATTTCTGTTTTTGTGTTGCATTTCTGTTTTTCATGTTCAATTTCTCTTTCATGTTGCTTTTCTATTTTTCGTGTTAAATTTCTGTTATGTTGTTTTATTTTCGTTTAAATTAATTTTGTTTCGGTTTTTTTTTTTTAATTTTATACAAATTCTTTTTTTCTGAGCAACATCGCCACAGCTGCGAAGCTCCAAATAAATAAATAAATATAATTAACTAAGGCCATGAGATAAAAAAAACCTGTCCAAATATAATTTTTTGCTGCTACCGTTTTCGATTATTAAAAATCTACATTATCTTCAAGATATATTAAAAGTGTATATATATATATATATATATATATATATATATATATATATATATATATATATACACACATAGTTTGGAAATGTGGTCATATTGGCTCAAAGAACAAAAACTTCATTTCCTCGTTAAGCGTCTTATTTATTTAAGTCCCCAACTCACTTTCACTTTATCTAGTTCTTTATCAAGGGGTTACTTCCTTTGTAAAATTATTATTTCAAATTTCTGTTAATTTAGAACATACTCTGAGATGTTGGACATAAAAGTTACGCAAGGGAATAATAATAAGAGATGTATTGTAAATAACAATACAGCGTTCAAAATTAACAAATATTTTAATTTGTAATTTCAGACAGAACCTTTTGATAATGAGATAGAGTGCTTGACACGCGTTGGGGATTTAATTCAATAAAATGTTATAAGGAAGAAAATAAGTATTTGTTCTTTGGCCCAGAATAGAAGCTTGTAGATTTGGACTCTAAACAGACATTCGACAATTCTAGATTCGTCGTGTTGTGTAAATTATTTCAAATAATTAGTGTGTGTTACATACCCATTATTCGAGGAGTTACAAACCAATATTAAAACAATAATTTGTAGCATAAGCACACCTGGAAGACTGAATAAACTGGCTTAAAATAAGATTCAAACATTGCCATCATTAATAAATCTAAAATTAAATAAACGTAGTTTGGAGATGGGGAATTTTACTTCCACCTCAAATTGGGCTTTCTGTATTTGAATGACCTATATTTTTCCATATATTCAAACCACAAGTTAATGCCTATAAATTATATTTTTAATTAAGCCTTATCATCTGATAATCCAAACCAATTCATCATTATTTCGCTCTTTCTGGTAAAAAAAAAAAAAAAAAAAAATTGATATCAGACAGAGTACTTTTCTCCATTAGGGTTTCAGGAATACTCATTACTCTTGTGACATTTAATTTTAACGTTGACAGTTCTCATTTATTGATGGCAGAGCGGGATATTACCTGACAGTCGTCCTATCCCTGGAAATAACACAAATAATTAATAGACCACACGCAAGCAGAAGATTTTCTTGGATTTTTTGATGATTACTCTTCATGGCTTAGATTAACTTTTATTCATTTAGTTGTGTTACAATTTGAGCGTTATTGACGTTTTATGAATAAAATTGTTGGTCACCTTAATATATAACATGTTAAAATATCTGCAGTCGTAGTAAAAATATATGACGGTAGTAATAGGAGTGAAAAGCAAGTTCTTGAAATCTGCAGTTCAATGTTTTAGTGTGTAGGTAAATTTGGTTGAAAATAAGTGTCTCTTGGAGATGTTTCATGATTGTGTCAATGCATGGGCTGTTGTCGTTTAGGAGTTCTGAAAGATTGTTAGGTGAGCTGTTGTTAGTTATTAGTCTGCAGTTCTTAAGTAAGTGTTTGATAGTTAATTGTGTATTCCACAGTGTACATAATGGTGGTTCAGTCCTAGTCATGAAGTGTACATGTGTTGTGAATGGCCATGTCTCAAACGAGCAAGAACTACTTCTTCTGTTCTAGTGTTCTGATTACTTGACAACCATTCAAGAATATTGTATTTTATTTCTTGTAGTTCTGTGTGTATTTGTCCTTTTTATTTAATAAGTTTAATAAAATCGTGTGCTGTAATGTAATCAGTATGTATTACGTCAAGTTCAGTCACCAATTTAGCATGCTTAACTTGTATTACCTTTATCAGAGAGAAAAAAAAACGTTGTTTTTTTCCTATGAAAATGAAAGGATATGTAATTTCCTTAAAATACGATAACTGTTGTAATTTATAATTCTTTCTTTTAAAATAATGTATTCTTTTGAAGCACTACCGCCTCGTCAAATTCTCAATATACTATCCACCAACATTTATTCAGCAGTTACAATGCCCAGTTGATTAATATTAATAGGAATCATATGAATTCTAGACATGAATAGGATATATAGATATTGGTAAAGGTAATCAGTAAGAAGAAATTTTTATATTGCCATTTTTTTTTGTATGCGTATAATGTATCCATCAATGATATTTTTTTAAATTTCTTTAAGGTTGAGGTAGTGGAATTCATCCCAATGAGTTTTAAAGATGAAAACCATTCTTAACGTGCATTTTGTGCTACAAAGGCTGATTGTTAGGGCGTGCGGTTAGCCTTTGTGTTAATAATAAGAAAGCATTAGACTGAAATAAAATTAATAAAAGAGATAATTTCCTCACCTTGATTATACCGAAGTATTTACTATTTTCTTGGAAAGATGAGGGTGAAATAATACAAGCCACTATTTGAGTTCTCCAAAGAATCAAAATATATTGAGTAAGTTATAGCATATACACAAACTTTATAGTAATGAACCTTCTGATAAGTTAGCACAAAATGATAAACAATTGAAACCTGAAAAGAATACTAATCTAGGAACTAGCCTTAAAACTAATGAAATAAACATTAACACTTATTGATAAATCTGTTATAAAAACAAAGAAACTTTAACTTTATTAAAGAGGGCTGTAAAACATAGAAAGAAAAATAATGGTTGCCCTTTATTAAGTTTGTAAACTTTAGCGGCAAGCCAATACTTTATATACACTAGATAATGATTGAAATGTCCTTTATCATGAGTACTCATTCGATTGTCAACGTCGATAATGCTAGCATTATAGTAAAATAAAGAGGTACCTTTGATGAAAATATACTTTCAATGAGGCGGACTTTCCTTCCAGTGTTATTTGTGTTCCACATCAGATTCCTTCTTCTAACTGGTGCAGAATGATAGCGGAGGCCTCTATCTTCGATGCGGAGAGATCCTTTCTGAGAAAAATCGCTGTGAGAGCCGAAAAACGTGCACGTTTGCGGAGCATAAACAAAACCAAGTGCCTACACAGGAGCAATAGAATCAACAATGGCTGCCCAGCCTAAAGCGAGCGCTTCATCCTGTACGCCAGCGCTGCAGTTTCCGCTCTTGGCCACCGCCTACGGCGACCTCCGGATGTACGGCCGGTTAGTGAACTAAGTAAGCGCGGGAGGACACGACTGAACACTGATTCTGGTGGGCTACCTGCAGATTACCACAGTTATCTAGCCAAGGTTGGACTGTGGATTTTGTTTAATGTGATCTTTAATAAATAAAGGCCCAAGTGAAAATGTAACTCATGGCTCCAGGTTAATTAACTGAGATTAAGACCAATACATTAACTCACATGGCTAACCGGAGCTCTTAAAGGGTTCCCAATGGGGTTTGTTCGGAAATCCGAATTATCGTATCTGAGCCACAGAATTTCATTCACTCAACTAGTAATACTCAGTGGTAATCAGTGAAACTTGAATATTTCGGGAACCAAAACATTTTCAATTTAATTTTTAACTACTGCAAATATAAACGGTAACACGAATAAAGGAAATACAGCCGTTGAATTGACTTTCTAGTTTAAATGAATAAAACGGATGAATTCGTAGAAGGCAGTATTTTTGTGCAATAGAATTCCAGAGTCAAGGCAAATTTCGCGGAAAAGAGCAATATTTTTCAAATACAATCGCCATCGGAAATTAGAGCTGTTAGTGGAAAGCCAGGGTGAAATCCCATGTTTGCGAAATTGATTTTACTCGTGAAAAATGAAAAATTTAAACTTTTGGCTTAGTCCAACTGATCAGCTGGACTTTTCCCTGCCACATTAACATTAAAGAGCACAAAAATCTACGTTTTCATAATTTAATTTAGTATATCAGAATATTGGGTCCATAATAAGAAGAATATACCTTACCTCAAACTTCAACTCAATTGCTTCCTGAAGTTGAGAGGTCACCGGGAAATGAACTTCATACAAAAAGTATAATGTTTTTGGGGGCTAATTTGTTTAATATTAGTTTTAATCTACTAATTTAATTACAATTTTACAACCTTCTCCTAATCCAATTTGCTTGTATACAGTAATTAGGGCGAACGGATCGGTGAACTCATGGAAATTATACTTTTGAACATGCATTTTAAGCAGATTTCCAGGGAAATCAACTTCTAAGGTTATAATGATAAAGCGATTTCGAAAATCATTTCATTTGCTCTTAAGTGTTTCTGATGAAATGAAATTGAGGTCCATTACAATTTATTTATATATGTACATGAAAATATATATAGATAAACACATGCATTTGTCTGTAACGCTCAAGGGACCGCAATTGTTTCTTAGGTTAAACTTAAGGTCAAGTTTTTTAATAGTTGAAATTGGACAAGTAGTCTGGATTTAAATGAAGCAAATGCTATATAACGACTCTTGTAAAATATTTAATCTCCAACAATTGTGTTAGTATAAACCATTTCGTTAACTCGACCATTATTTGAGTATTTAGTATTTTACTCTGACTCATTTCACTTGAAGAATAAGCCAATTTCAATATTGAATATTGTTTTCATTGGTCCTTCGCAATACGTATGAGATACATGAAAATATAGTTCCATTTGAGGACATCAATGTACATTCTCTCCTTTAGAATCCTAAATTTTTATGCTATCAATATTATACTCAAAATTTAATCGTCATATAAAACAAAATATACAATTGGACAAAGGGAGAGAGTAGAGTGGAAATTAAATTAAAACTAAATATCTGTATTTTTTTTTTTAAGTTGAATTTAAATTATTTGTATAATCAATCTTATTAAACAAGCATTGGTATATAATTGTTACTCTGATAATAATTATTCATTGGTTAACCCCTACTTTTACTCTAGTGATTATGAATTAGAGTAGCTTTAACACAAATCATCTAATGTCCAACATCAATTTGAAGTTCCATTTACTTAGTTTTCATATTACGATAGAAATACGGAATAGAACTCGGAAAATCTGTCAAGCTTTGGTGGAGCCTGCGTAAACATTTTTTGAGAGTCGTGAAGCCTGAAGCAAAGCTGAAGGGTGGCTCTAAAAAACGTTTATTCTGCATATTAAAGTAGTTCCATCCAATTTCATTAATTGGTTTCTCTACCGTCCGACATCTAGGGAGAAATGAATATTTTTCTATTAGTATTTTGTATAATACCATTGCTTATTGTTTTCAAAAATGTTGGCAATATGTCATTTTTTAACGCCTGTTGCATTTTGTGTAAAGCATATCTATTATCCCTTCCAATCAATTTTCATTATTCCATCTTCCAGTATATTTGTTTCCTTCTGCAGCTGACTACAACTCTTTGACACATGGTGATGATGGTATTATGATTTAAGAGTTGAAAAATTGAAACTGGGAGATTAAAAATAAATGCGATTACCAAAAAGGAGGGGGATGGTATAAGTAACTTTTTCTCCAACGTGAGTATTGGAGATATCTGCTAACAGAGGGTGCCTGATGAGACTCGATTGCCTATAAGTGCCAATGAATGCTCTTCCAACTCCATCATCTGGCAAGCTGTACAGACATTACTGGCCAAGTGGATAAGATTCCCGCCAAAATAGGAAGAAAGCGCGGGAAGTGAGTCTGGCCAACACAACAAAAGGCAGACATCGATTTAGCCATCTGTGCCTTACCTTCTGCTTCAAAGCACTTCCTTTCTTATCTTTTTCTCATAAACCCACTCCAAGGATTGGTTTCTCAAACCTATTTTCTTTGAAGACATTTAAAACATTAAGCCCCAAACTTCATAAGGCTTTGAACATTAAAGTCCCTCGCGCAGGGGCTTCGTTAACTAAGCAGATTTCCCATGAGCTTGAAGTATATGCATTTATCTCAAAACGTAAAATTTTAATGAGAACTATATTTGGTATTTAGGTATCAAATAAACTGGTTCATATTATAAGAGCTTTTTGTTAATATGACATGAGTAGATGTAGGGGTTTACTACAGGCCAAAAACTAAAAAATGCAAATATCTCAGTTAATAATCAAGATATTGAAAAACTGTACATTACAACATTTATAGAACATTAAATTTGCAAAAGGATTATTTCTATACAAGTTTTTGATCCAACTAATAATAACGGGGATATTAAGAATTTTCGAAATTCCCTTCTCTAAACCCCGCCTCCCCTAGTCGAATTTTACCCATTAATGACACTGATCTTCCTTTTTACATAAAACGTTTAAATATCGACTTTGGTAACGATCAGACAAAAATTGCGACTGCTAAAGCGTTAATAGCTCATTTTTGTCATTTCCTGGGTAGGATCGATGAGCATTTGAGGAAATTTTTCAAAAAACGCGTCATGAGTACGACCGCAATAGTTGATTTCCTTTAGGAGAAATCTGCTAAAAGGTTTCTGATTGAAGGAGCCACTAAGTGTTAATCTCATTGCAAAATCAAGTTAAAACTGTTCATGAGAACATGGTTCCTTATTATCATTTATTATAAGTTCACATATTACCTAATTATATGTTTAACTATAAATATTTCTGGGGAATATGAGAAAATGACTTTAATTTATTCCAAAATAATGTTTTCACATATATATATATATATATATATATATATATATATATATATATATATATATATATATATATATATATATATAAAATATTTTTCTCGTGCATTCTTTTTAAGTGTACCAACTTTAGCAGCTTAGCATTCTGAGTGAACAAATGATATTATATTTTTCATTGACAATGAATCAAAAGTAAAGCCGGATTAACGGAATGTGCATTTATAGAACAGAAAATTGTAAAATACCTAATACGATTTCACCCAAGGGGGCCTAAATATGCAAACTTTAGTAAGAATGCTAAACTGAAATGGGTTTCTCATTCTTCTGGATCAATATGAAATCAAAATTCAGGATTAAAAAACTAACACCCATTATTTTAGTGGTCACTCCAATACTCGATAAAAAATTCTTGTAAACTATTATTTGACTACTGCGGAATAACGGGCTAAAAAAAAATCTGGCTAAAATCAAGAATAATTAAAGGAGAAAACAAAGACCATAGCCCAAAGAAAAACGGAAGTTCTTTAAAAATAAAAATTGGCAGTAGATAAATGCCTCGTCCCGATATCAGAGGCTGTGCTATAATGGCGATGGTATTATAAAACGTGGAAGGTATTAAAGAGTGAAAAGAAGGTAGATGAATAGAAGGATCATTCATGGAGACATGGAGTTCGCCTTTAAATTCTTGACGAATTCTAAAGGCTTGGATATTGGCAAATGCTTGGAATTCCTCTGCCCAAGGTACAGAGCGACCGCGGCAAGTGAGAAATATTCAATTTCAAAATAAATTCACATCTAACTGAGAATTCTTCAGACATGAGCCACAGTGTCTGTTATCGTTTATCAATATCTTCCACACAAAGTGAGCTCCAAACCTCCATTATAGAGGGTCTACCATGATGAAAATTATTGACATCTGCATATTTCAGTTAAGCACGGTTTATATCTAGTTTTATTTACTACTGAGTTTTCGGAAGGATTATTCGCCATTTCTAATACGCACACTTAATACTTACCAAAGATATTGGCCTATATTAATATCCCCCCCCCCCCGTTGGCATTGTGACCTTGGATACTTTTAGCCGCCTCAAAGGGGTTCTGAATTACTGTTTTATGTCTATTGATCAGCTTAAGTACAACCTCGTAGTGCCTTATTGTTAAGGTTAATCAGTATCCGTTTATTAACGGTTCTATGAGAGTCTAAATCGTTAGTGATCTCGAGGGGCATACAAACATTTTTACTCGCTAGACTCCCGCTAATCCACAAGCGCTGTTGCACCAGCTCACTCTGGCTGCCAACTTTTGAACTGAATTTCTCCCTCGTCGAGGATTAAACCTCACAGTCTAATCGGTCTCTTAACCTTCTGAGGGTGTTAATAGATGTAACAACGCTTTAACCAGCGCGGTTTCGGACGATTCGCCTAGAGGTTGGACTCATACAAGCTCTCCACGTAAGGTTTTTTTAGGAACACTATTTTTGAGATTTTCCTCTCCATATATTTAGCTGCAATTCAACTGAAATCAAAATTATATGTGTCCAAGTATGCATCTTGGAGAGGAATATACACCATTTTCCGGAACTTCTTATTTACCTTGCATCTTGTTTCTTTCGTGAATTTTTAGCAGATTTCTCTTAAGGGAAATCAGCTATTGAATTGAGGTCGTACTCATGACGCGATTTTCGAAAAATTTCTTCAAATGTCCATCGATCTTACCCAGGAGATGACGAAATTGTTTGATCGTTACGAAACTCGATATTTAACCGTATTATGTAAAAAGACAGATCAAGTTCGTTAATGGCTGAATTCGGACTAGAGGGAGGGGGGGGTTTAGAGGAGGGATTTTCGAAAATTCAAAATATCTCCGTTATTATGCATCGGATCGAAATATTGTATAAAACCAATCTTATTGGGAATTAAATTTACTATAAATATTGTTTATACATTTATTCTCTAGCTAGAATATTAACCGAGATATTTGCATTTTTATGAAGTGGCATTGTGTTACCAGTATGAAGATTTCTCTATTGTAAAACTTAACATGAGAAATCTGCTTAGTTTACGCAGCCCCTGCGTGACGGACTTTTTTTTCAACCTGCATTTAGGGAATAAGTACATTTATTTATTTTTGTATTCTCCAAATATTTCACTTTGTTTTGGGAAGGTCCGCTGCGCCCCAATGCCATGAAATTACGTTGATACCAATAATCATAACAAAATCCTTGTATCCTACCCACCAAAAAAGCCAATTCTAAACTAAAAAAAATAATATTTCTTTGAGGACTATCTGCGTTTATCAAATTTTGCTCCATTCTCCTCATTATGTTTTATTTTCTTCCCTTTAATTACTTATATAATTCGAATTATTTTTGTAAAATATCTAATGTGGTATTAATTTTGAGTTGAAGAGTTGCTCCGCGTGTCAAAGTTTTAAAGGCTCTCTCTAAATCATTTTCAAGGCTTTAATAAAAAAAAAATACTAACATTCGTGGACGTTCCTTGATTAATATTGTTTAGAGCGTTTCAGTTTTTTTTTTTTTTAATTTTGTTTGGTAACATAAATCCAATACTACTTTTGCGCGGTTCTCCAACTATATGCAAACTAGGCGATTCTTGATGCAGTAGGGACTATGAATGACGAATTGGTATTGTAACAGTTGAATGGAAGATATGGCATTAGGGAGCGAGGCCTATCCAGTACAATGCATGATGATGACCGCTTGACGTATTGTAACCTAATATAGCCATTGTTGCTCAATACTACTATAATGTCTACAGTCTTGTTCCTCAATTGACGTATGTGGTCCTTCTCTCTCTCTCTCTCTCTCTCTCTCTCTCTCTCTCTCTCTCTCACCTCTCTCTCTCTCTCTCTCATCTCTCTCTCTCTGACTTAATTTTTATGTCCTTTTATGGTTAAAAGGTTCCGTAACTATTCGTCCCTCGTTAATAGATTTAGAGGTTTCTTACTACTACAGTTGTTATTAGGCAAATTTCTCTATTGTAAAACTTCACGTGGGAAATCTGCTTAGTTTACGAAGCCCCTGCGTGACGGTCTTTTTTACTAGTTTCAAAACGTACAATATAGGTATGAACGTAATTCGCTTAAATAAAAACGGCTAGTCTTAGGATGTTTTAATATCATATTAATTTTCGTTGTAACGTCGACTTGGACAATCTGTTTTTACCAAATGCAATGTTAAAGTGGGAAGTAAAGTAAAGGCAAAATAAAACGTTTCGTATTTCTGTGTAGTTATTGGATATCAAAAAATTGTATAGGAAATTTTTCGAGCGGATGCCCAGAAATAGAGGTATGGTGTATCACTTTTAAATAAAAGGACTCCCAGCACGAACCGGGATATCAGAGCTGGCGTACCGCAAGGATCCATACTTACCCCTTTGCTCTACATCCTATACTGTAGTGACATCCTGCAGGTGGAAAATTCTTTCTTAGCTACTTTCCCTGGCGACACACCCTTCCTCACTCAAGACAAAACTCTAAACTCTTCCATACTCGACCTCCAAACAGCAGTCAACCAGGTCTCAAGATGGTTTAAGAACTGGAAGCTCTCGTTAAACCCAGATAAAATGCAGCCCAAGATTTTTTTCTCTTTGTCGTTTCAAGAACGAAGTTCTTCCTGAAATGATAATTGGACATCACTCAATTTCTTGGACAAATTTCTTACATATCCACATTAAATCTCAACAAGAACAAACACGAGTTACACAAATATACCCTTTAATGAACAAAAATACACCAGTGAAACTGACTTGCGCAACACTGCTTTACGAAACACTCATACTACCTATATAAGCATATGCATGCCCAGACTGGATGGGCATCAGCAACACACACAAAAAGAGACTACAGTCCTTCCAGAGAACTTCGGATAGCGGCGAATGCTCCCTGGTTTGTTAGGAACATCCAAATCCACAGGGGATTGGAGGATGCTCCTATTTCAGTTCATCTTCAACAACTTGTAAGGAAATATCATGGCAGCCTTCCGACGGCAAGTGGCGCCACTCATTCTAATTTAGGTGCACTGGCTGAAGGACGACTACGTCCGAGGATGTACCAAAATCTCTTAATTTTATAACAATCTTATAATAACAGTTTTTGTATAATACTTATCTATTGGTCCAAATAAAATGTTCTTTCTTCTTTAAAAAAGAGGATCTTAAATGCTACCAACAATTTTGTTTATTGAATTCTAAGGAAGGGAAATATGTCAAGAAGTGCACATTTTTTTCTTCATTGACAAATGTTACATTTATTTTTAAAAGGTTCAACGTTGTTTCATAATCTAGTTGTAATTTAATTCTAATTTACGATACAACAATGGCTACATAATGCTACTATTATAACATAATCATACTCGCAGTTGTAGATGCTCTACAATTGAAGCTTTGTACATTTATTCTTAACTCATATATTACGAGATCTATTCGTATTTTATTGTCTCAGCCTTTTGTAAGCCACTAATTCTACTCAACGGATTTTTACTTAGAACTAAACTAAATATGATGAGATGAAATTATTAGTGTGTCATACTTGAGAAATCTGGTCAGTTTGCGCAGCTCCTGCGTGAAATACTATAATTTTCTTAGGTAGACTCTTTGTTATTTTATTTTATTTATAGTTTAGAGTAAATGACAGAGGAAAAGTTTTATTCAATCCTATGGGAAAGTAATTTTCTTCATTAAGAATGAAAAGGTTTGCATTATTCAATGCATACTCCCTACAAATTCTGTCTAACGAAATAATTCATCTGCCATGTACTGCATTCCGTAGCAAATGAAATACATTGACATATTGACAGATTAGTTTGTCGACAAAACTGTTATCCCTCAGCAAATATTCACAATAATTGTTACTGACATGTATTATGAAGTCTACTAAAATAATTACTGTTTGCGTAAATTTCACAATTCTCGTCGTGAATATTAGCTTTCAGTTGAGCCTGTACTGGCATGGAGCCTTTAAAACATGATAATTCATTTCATATGTTTAAATGCCTTCAGGAATCAAGCAATGTTATCAGAGTTTCCGTGAATTAATCCAAATAGCTGGAAATCACGATAATAGCTCCATTTTAGCAAATTCAAATATATATATATATATATATATATATATATATATATACATATTTGTCTGTTACCACTTTAGCGGTTGTAATTATTGTTTAATCGTTACCAAACTCGATATTTAGTCGCTTCATGAAAAAAGAAATATCAAGTTCGTTAACGGTTCAAATCGGCAAGAGGGATGGGGGTTTAGAGTGGGAGAATTTTGAAAATTCGAAATATCTCCGTTACTATACGTCGGGTCGAATAAGTGTATAGAATCAATCTTATTGTGAATTAAATGTACTATAAATATTGTTGTATACATTTTATATTGAATATTAACCATGATATTTGTATTTTTCAGTTTTCAGCCTTTAGCAAACTCGCAATTCTACTCATGGTACATAAACATTACTCGGTTATGTAATAAACCACATTTCCAAGCTCAAATACCAAACATGGTTTTCAAGAGACCTTTATTATACAAGATACGCAAATATGTCCCCCCCGTCTTAAGTTTGTTTACTACTTAAATTTGATCGATTCAAATAAGAATTATTCTGATTCATTATAAATTACAGCAATAGCTATAACAAATAGTTTTCAATAAAAATAATACGTTATATTCATATATGTTTTAGTAATGGTTTTTCTTTCCGGTGAGCCCTTAGTACATGCCTATTATCAAAGCTCATTATTCAAAACTCATTTCAAAAAACCTAAAACTATATCAAGATTTATTTATATAAAATTTTTAAATAATTTCTGAATAAAAGCAATTATTGATTAGTTTGAAATGCAAAAGAATATGATTGATAACTTTTAGATAGGAATTAAGATATACGACTAAAACATCTGCAAATAAACTTATATATTGGATATATCCATACTTAATTCTAATTATTATGGGTGTTTAATACAATTTATATACAGAATATATATATATATATATATATATATATATATATATATATATATTTATACTAAACTTTCACTTAGTGGAACCCAAGTTAATAGGAACTTTTGTACGGGGCCCAAACACTTTCCTGCCTGAGTGAGGCTAGAAATTTTACTTTACCAAATAAATTTTCCTTCTCAGGGAGGATATGAAGTCGTGACTCATAGTTTATTAAAAACCAAGAACTACTTATTAAACACTGCCTAACCTGATTAGAATATTTTAATATGTCTTCAACCCCAATGAACTTATAGCTTGGCCCCTATAGTACACTACACCATTCTATTCCAGGCTGGAATCTCCTACCCGTTCCCTCCAGATCATGGCTCCTTCTGGAGTTTCTATAGAGTCCAGGGCGGGAGACATCAGGGCTACCTGTCTCACGGACTTTAAGCTGGAGTCATTAGATGGAGCAGTAAGTATATATGATTTATGTTTCTATTTTTTAAATTTTCTTTGGCTGTTAACCCTCAAGGGAAAAATATTTTGATATATACTTATTGTCTAAGTTGTTATTCTTTCTGGTGGAAGTGATTTCTATTGCAGGTAGAGGGAAAATGGCCAAACTTCCATAGTAACAATTTATTAGAGTGACAAAGCGCTTTCGATGGAGTGCATCATCATCGGTGCCCTTTTGACACACCAAAAACAAGGATAACCTAGCTCTATTGTAGTATTTTTAAGAAAGCAAAAAAACATTATTACAGAGTCCTAAGTCACGTCAGGTTAACATCCAGGGCGTTTAGTAGGTTATATTTCGCGTAAAACCAAAGATCAAAATGGCTGAAAACTGTCTGGTGGATTTGGGAAAATCGAAGACTATTGTTGATCCTGTCAATAATTGTTATTTAATGCATTACTTTTTTTCTTATTATTAACCGGGTTATTTGTATTATGTTTTCAACCAGATACTCGCCACTTCTGCTAGTCTGAAGTATACTTTAATCATCTGAGTCACTAAAACCTTTTTGTCCACCGAACATTTCAGTTTCTTTATATGTAGGCAGTAGAGATCTACAAAAGACCGGGAAACTTTAATAAGGAAGATGGGTTTCCCTGCCCGCAGTCTGGATACCTCTTCTAACTCCAAGAAGAGTACCCGTAACACCACAGAAAGGAAAACCAATCAATGGTTGTAGGTTACCCCACCACCAGAGGAAAGAAGTTATATACCATAAGGACCTGCCACGAGCCACCACATAACATTACCACCGGAAGAATCCGATTGGAAAATCGGCGAATATCGTGGACTACTACAGAAATGACACCTCTGAATGCGCCGAATCTGACAACTGTAATGAGTTCCCAGCGTTGAAGTTTAGTGTAATGTGAAAAATTTTATGTAAAAAGCTTCAATCCTAGGTTAATTTTTGCATTTACATATGTATATTTATAAATATAAATATTTAAAAGTGACCAGTGGGCCACTCCAGCTCATGGAAAATTCGCTTACGTTTCGTAGCCCCGAGTCACGGCGTTTTCATTTAATGGTATGCCAGAGTGAGATTCAATCCATATGTCGATGATATTGTTATTGTCAGATCCCTTTTGTAGAATCCGTTGGGAACGTGAAATATCCTCACATTAGTGAGGACGTTGGATCAAATTGACCCTCTACTCATTAAGGGCGATTTAGTGAACACTTAATTTACATTATTTTATTTTTATTAATAAAATGCCTCATTCAATTAATATTGAAGTATAAATTACAAAATAAACATCAATCTTATTTTGTTTTAATGTTGTCATGTAGTCAAAAACTTAAAAAATTAATAGATAAATAATACAAAATGAAAAAAATATAAATTCGTTCTACTCAGTACAATATTTACAATATATAAAGGCATGATTCAGACAAATGTAGTTGAAGCATTTCTTACAAAAATGATTTGACGTATTGTCCTTACAGTCAATGCAACGCCCTCTTTTTTGGGGGGCCTCTTTGTGGAGGCTCATACTTAGCCAATTTGTGTGTTAGTAGTCATGTAATTCAATAGAATGATCTCCAACTTCATCATCACTTGATAATCATTTTCTTCTAAAATAACGTGTATTAATTCAATACTTTTGGATCGTTAACATTATAATACTGTTTAGATGTGCTGTCCATGTTTAAAAAATGTCATCTTTGTAGGAAAGTTGGGTCAGAAAGACCCACCAACAATTTTGGGAGAAAATAACACACCACGTTCCTGTAATAAAAAGCAAATAAATGTTGGCAGCTGAGCAGCAGAACTTAGTTTGAAGGTAGACAGATGGATAAGTTCAGATTTAAAGGAATATAATTTCTAGAGCGCTCCAAAGATGTCGCAGGGTCAGATTGACCCAGCCTTCCCACTCACAGGTTTAATTGGAACCATGAGTGAAATGTCATTACCATTGTTCTCAACGCCTTGATTTATGTTGTGGTTTCTTTTTTCTTTTCTTTTACAGATCCGATTAGAGGGCAGTAAAGTAGTGATTCCTGGCTTGCAAACGGCGACCCCGCGATCTGGAAGGAGTCCTCAACAACAGCAGCCGCAGTCTACCGTATATCAGCTGTGCTCCTGCCAGAACGGGAAGCTGTTTTTGGCGCCCGGCGACGGCATATGTGAAGCTGACAACGAGAGTATGATATGCCGGTGAAATCGACCAATCTACTCATCGTCCCCGAGACTCGTTCGTGCTTCTTCGTATGAAATCGCTTCTCCGGATCGTATCAGGGAATCGAGGTTAGGTTCGCAATTATCCAAATCCGTTCGCCAAATTTGTAGAGAATTTAATTGTTATTCTTAGGTATTGTGTAAATTGGATTCCTTCGACAGGTTTACAGATAATGTAATCAAATTGCCTAATCTAAAAATGCTGTAAATTGTGTCATCAAAGAATGTGTGTGTGTAATTGATTCAGATCTTAGAGCTTTCCAAATTATTTATGATTATTCTTGTTCGTTTTAATTGAGGAATATTTTTATTGTTAACAAATTATAAAAACAATGGATCTCGACTATCCTGCTATAAAAGGTATTACCTAATTTATGTACTTGTAAACTTTAATTTCCTTATGACAGGAAAAAAACAATAGAATTTTATAATGAATATTTGATTTGCAATTAGTTACTGATAGAAGGTCGTCATTAAAGTGAAACTAATTCAAATTAAATCAAAATTTAATAAACCATTATTTATCTGCATAGCATTGTTTTATTTTACCCTAAAATTTTATTTTTTAGACCGTCTTACTCATATATGATTATAATACTATTTATAAAATTGAATCTAAAAGAAACAAAGCATCTTTCAAAGACACTGCGGCACGTCATATCCCCCCCCCTTGTAATACATTTCATGTTTCATAAAAAGTTTTATATTAAATTGTTGTAGCTCGATAAATGAAATATATAATTTTGTAGCATGCAAAAAATAACACTTAATAAGTTTTTGTGGCATTTAAAGTGAAAACAAATTTGTCTTCAGTATCTCTCAATTTTCATTATAAATATATAATGTTTTTCTCTCGTTAGGATTATGGAATGTTTCTGATTCCATGAGATATTAAATTTGTTGTGTTTTGTATTTGTATAATTTCGTATAGGCGTTTTTTCATTTTCTTACACTCTTAAAAATTGCAATTGTATTTGTCTGGGTATGTACTGTAAAATTTTTTTCTATTTTCATTCTTTTCAAAAATCTGACATCAAATTCTTAAAAGAAATTGAAAGAAATATATCAAAGATAATTGATTAATCCTTAAAGCCATCATAATTTTTAATTCATCATTTCAAATTCTCTGAACATTTTCATAATTGATATTTAAAACACACAATTCAAGTACGCTTTACAGAATTTTGGGGTTCATTTAGTTAAATACAATGGCAAATAAAATATATTTATGAAACAATTAAACAACCATATTTATTCCTTTATACGATTTTCTTTCCACCACCACATTGTAAATGAACCATAAACAAAGACATTTTATAAACAAAATTTTTATAAAACAAATCTTTATACAATACCTTGATTTAGATATAGTTTAAACATTTAACAAAAATTAAATATATAATGAAAATCGCAACGCAATGCCGTTCACAGAAAAATCCTAATGTAAATTAAATTTAATAAAAATCCTAATGTAAAATAAATTTAGGATTAAAGAAGTAATAATTATAAACATTAACAATGGAAAAGTTGATGTGATCACTGATTCAACTTATAGCTACTTTTCCTTTATTGCATTTTACTTTTGATCTAATTGATCATACTCAGTTCTGGATACATGTTCTGGGCTTAAGTGGCAAAGTGTGTCTTTTTTTTTAATCATAATAACTAAATACATGTTCAATGTAATGTTTGAATTGTAGGGTATTTTTTTAATTAAGTGTTTTGGTGTTCTAGTCGTTTTTGTTGCTAGTCAAAGTAGTTACTGGGCTAAAATACTCATTGAATCACTTATAAAAATTAAAACAATATTGTTTATTTATTGTTAATTGAATTTAAAACACAATTAAAGAATGATGACCTTCTAACAGCGTTATAATATTAGATTATTATCTGTATGGCTAATCTAGCATGAATGCATGAAGGTATAGTCATATGCTAAAATATTAAGGTGTAAACGCTTTCTGTATAATAAATGTGAACTGAATATGTATATAATAGCAGTAATTGTTGGTATTTAGAATGTGAAATGTCACTGTACATAATATATAATTTATTGTCCATATGGAGATTCCATATTAAATTTATAAACTAAGAAATTATATAAATTAAGTACATCTCTCATTGAGCTTGAAATTTAACAGGAAGGCTTTTAGGAACAGTCATGTAAATAATAGGAAATTGGTAATGTATAGAAAATTACACTGAGTTATAAATAATGTTATAGTGAACCTTATTTTGTATTAAACCAGAGGGAATATGTAATTATCATAATTTAGAAATCGATTTATTAAACAATTTGCTAATGTTTTGTATCTTCCATTAATTTTCTATTGTTTAATTATTTTAATTTAAAATTTTGTAGCCAATTTTAAGTTATTAAGAACAGGAACAAGCAAAACATTATATACTATTTTTAATAGTGAAATTTATTTGTTTTAAAATACTCATTTTTTTGGTATAACGTACAAGATTAGCTAATCCGAACAAGTAACTTCATTTTAACGTGTTTTACTCAAGTCAGAAATTTCAATCGTAATGGATGTCCCTGAACTCTAACAATGCTTTTTGTAATATTCATAATTTTCCAGAGAAAATATGGGTGATGTCAAATTTTATAACAAAAATATAACTATGAAGCTTTCGTTTATATGATGGCACTTTTCACAGAAGCAAATGACACTGTCGGTAATTTACGAAAGAAAAACACCGGAAAAGTCTCTAGTTTTGAAAACGCATGAAACACTTATCGGCCATAAATCCATACTTAGATTACCACAAACCATTCCCTTTGCTGAGTGAAAAGACGTGAGTATAAAAAGAACGTTCTCTAAAATGTCCCAATACCATCTGTTTGACAGCTAAGTTCCGGTTGTAAGAACTTCCTACAAGCATTAAGTGTTTAGGTACTCCAACATAAGTACTAATTGAAGTTGTCCTTGCGAAAATGGAAATACACTATCTGAAACTCCTTCAAGTTCTTTTGTGAGATGTGACCAGTAACCTTATGACATTAGCCTTCTTTTCTTAGTTTTATTTTTATTTTATTTTTGAAACAAGTATTTGGTTTGGAACACTGCAACGAATCAGAAACACTTCTCAACTTTTTTTTATGTGAATGTTCAGGATTTATGCCCTATGATGGGCAGAATATATTCCCTTGGCTTTTAGTCAATGCTGATTAGAAAATTATCAAAGAGTACGAACCGAAAGAAAATTTATTACAGGCACTTCTATCGGGACACCCAATTATTAAATTTACAGATGATATGCAGATCTGTCAGAAAACTCTGTCAAACGCCCATAGACTCTTGTTTCATCCTAATTTCCATTTCTCAATCGCAGTATATTTAAGTTAGATTAGCAAATAATATTTTATTTGTAACAGTGATACTATCTGTTTATTTGGGTTAGTACTTTCAGATAGCTCCTATCCTCAGATATGAAGCAGGAGAGCGTTCCGTCATTTAGTTAAAATATGGAATACTCTTTCACTGCTGTTATTGCAAACTCAGGACCGTCGCTTTTGTGTCTAGAAAACAATCAGCCAAAATACAGATACATATTTGTGCGAATGTATGAAAAAGACGTTTTTCCATAAATACCACTTCGATTAATACCTACTGTTTAGTACAATAATTTAATATATTTTTTAGAATATTTTACTAAACTTTCACAAAATTTAGTTATATAACTTATATTTACTTTGCTATCTGTCTTTTATAAAGAATTAGGTTTGGTTTACTGACAGTTGTTTACTATAATACTGATTAAATTATCTTTTGTATATATGATCTATTTTATCTATTTAAATAAAGCCAAGTTTTGTTAAATACAATATGAAAATAAACGTCTATTTATTTACCCGTTACCTCATAATATTTTCTAGGATTTGAATCAGTTTCATGGTTTCTAGGTTTACCATTAAACTACACGACTCTAACCAGGTACCTGCTACAATCTTTCTACTGTTAACCTTATTTTTTTCTTTTTCTTTTCTGTGTATATATTCCCTCCTTTCAACGGTGTAAGCATTTTTATTATTATTATTATTAACTAACGTCCACTTTTTGCTACTATGGCTAATTTAGATTTATATAGAGATTTCGTCAGTAAATAGATTCCTTTTTGCCCAGGCTGGAATCGAATTCACCACAATAAGTTAGTCCATGTGAGATTAAGGTCAACACAAGTATTTGGGTGGGTTTTCTTTAGCTATTTGGTTCGTCTTCAATATAGTCATTTGGATTTTGTAATATAGTACAGGTAATTTTATTTAGTGAATTAAGTTGTTGTTTTCAATTATTTTACTCCTAGTTTTACTGATAAATGACTATTTTCTACAAATGTTGGCTGATTTCACTGAAGGAAAATCACTATTGAGGTTGTACTCATGGCGAGTTCACGATAAATTTCCTCGAATACCCATCGATCGCTATCCAGGAGACAGTGAAATGTCACAATATTTTATTTATCGCTACGAAATTTAATATTTAGAAAATTTATTTAAATCTAATGATCAAGTTCATTAATGTTCAAGTTCGTCCTGTAGTGGCAGAAGTGGGAAAGGGGGGGGGGGGTTCAGAAGGGGGGAATTTCGAAAATATGAAATATCTCCGTTATTATAAGTCGGATCTTTCTCTTCCGCTTAGTTGTACCTGGAGAAAATTTTGCTAAACATGCAAAGAGATATGTTTTCTTATTGCACATAACTATACTATTATTATGAATTACTTACCCTTATTTTCAGCGATAAGATATATATTGACTATAATCCTGATTATCTATTGGTGATATAAAGATAAATGCATCCCGAAATTTTTCTGCGCTTTGTAGGAGTGAGGGAAATAAATATGAATTTTCCCTTTTAGGGTTGGCAATATTTCACGGAAGTATGGCCTTTATTTTAAATGATTTATTCGTGGCGTTCGAACCACAGCTCAGAGCTTAGCGCCCATCTATTTTCTTGATAATAGGTAGCCAGATTTATTTTATTTCTCTTTTTATACAAATTTATTGTATAGTTTTATATGCATGAGATATTTTTCATCAACTACTTTCTGCAATTTCCCTTTGGGGAAATGCGCTACTTATAGATTCGTATAAGTAAGAAGGGTAAGGAACATAAAACTTTTTTTGTTATACCACTAGAAGTGTTGGCAAGAAAGACTTTGATTGTAATGATTATTGTTCATAATATCAGAATACATATTTTATTTCATAAATTGTATCGAAATTCGACAACCAGTAACCTTGATGTTTAGGGAAAGGGGTAATTTTGGGAAGACGGAAAATGAGATTGTCTCCTATATCTCTTAGAAAAGCAGAAAATATGTTTTAATTGTCTTTTTGAAATAAAATTATTGCTTATTTATCATAAAAATAAACGAATGTTGTGTGAACTATTTCAGTTTAAAAATACAGATATTTAAGATTTTTTTTTAGAAATCACTTTCTACCCCAGCTATGTATGATAAACAGACTTATTGAGGCCAGGAACGTCCGAGTATTTTACTAGATCTTGTAAAAGTTTGAAATCCAACTTAGATTCATTTATATTTTATTATACAAATTATTAATTTGTACTTGTGATTTTAAATTTTTAATTTTAATTGATCCAGAACAAAAATGTCTTCCCCAAGCATTTTTTATGATGTTACAAATGATGAAGATGTGAAGAAAATTCTTAGAGTATTATTTGAGGTAGACGTGGATGAAGAAAGTGGTGGTGTACATCACATTCCTCCTGCTGTAGAATATGCAATTAGGAGGTGAAGACCTGGATACAGGTGAATAAGAAAACATTGAAGAAAGACAAGATAATTCGGAAATATAAACTCAGAAGAATGAAAAGTAATGAATGAATCTACAAAGAAATAAGCCTGCTTTGTCAATATAGAAGACTGATTTTGTATATATGTATACGTATTATACTTGTTTCATATCATGCCTGTTATTTTAATTAATGTTTTTTGTCATAAAATAAATTTATTCGTAAGTAACAATATTTTACTTTAATTTCCTTTCAAATGTTGCAGTTTTAAAGTTACACTATTACTGGGATTGAATTGCGATCTGACAGATACAGCGCGACTACTTTTGTAGCTAAGCTGGGCGCGACTACTGGAGTGTTAACTGGGATTCTGAACGCACTGCTCAAGGTTTACCAAGTGAGATTAAGACCACCACCTTAACCTGTATGGCTCATCTGAGCCTTCCGCCAAAAAATGGAATTCAAATAATATTGTTAATGAAACACAAAAACTGACATCTCTCTTAATCTTAGAGCCATACAATTAGTGTCTTGACAACGTCACGTGCGAAAACCATTCCTTTAAATTACTAATTATAGCAATTTTCGTTTAACTGATATTATAAATATGAAATAACTTATTTGTTCTGTTTCATTTTGAAGTTAATACTGAGTGAGTATTGCTTTATTGGCAATCAAAGTGCATTGTAGTCAGTTTTAATTCATAATTGAGATGGATCCTCTGAAATCCTATTAGATAAGGGCACCTGCTGATTCTTTTCAATACAACCGGATTCAATGCTAAATCCTACCAGGACAAAAACGTAATCCAGAAATGATAACGAAGTCTTTCAAGGTCTGAATGAACTGATAACACAGCAAGCTGGAAGCCAACGGAAACAATTGTTTTTTTTTTCGAACAACGAAATAAGGAATTTATAGCACCATAATTTATTTTCTCTCATTATTATTTATTAACGTACAATTTTTGCTGCTATGGCTCATCGGGACGGGCTATTTACAGGTTACCTACCACCCTTTTCTAGCCATGGTAGGACTAAGGATTTTATTTAATTAGTTTGTCACTTAATATTTCTTTGATGGTTTAAAAATATTATTATGGCAACGGAAATAGTATATCGTCTCTTGAGACGTTTATTCTATATTTCATCTACTTAGAACTAAAATTAACACTTTTTTGTGGGGGACAGGTTTTCTAATGGTTACCACCCTTTTCTATCCAGGGTGGGACTAAGTATTTTATTTAATGAGTTCGTCACTAAATAAATTCCTAATGCCCAGGCCGAAAACGAACTCGTTACTCTACGTTTACCAAAAGAGATTAAGAACATGTCTTTAACTCACATGGCACAGCCCCATTTTAAGAATTATAATGGAAAAAGTGTTCCTCTCTTGAACATGTGATTTAAAACCGCCGCGTTACCTCACTTACATTGCTATTTTCGTCTTAAAACATTTCAATTTGCTTGATTATGTGATAAAGTAACTGTGTGTTACATAATTATGAAAATCACACCAACCATTATTAGCCTTTCCGACCAACCATAATGTTAGAAATTATACTTAACAAAATCTTCTGTTCTAAAAACTGTCATACTCTCATAAAATATAATAAGTTAAAATTCTGTTAGTTCTAGTTTACCCTTTCAACCCTTAAGAGTATAATATGTGTGTAACTGCTCTTTAAAACGATTCATTAATTAGAAGCAAGATAGAGATTATTATTTTTTAATTTGCATTTTTAGTAGTAGTTGCCTTGCATGAACGGCTAAAGGCATTTAGACTACACAGAATGACATGAGTATAAAGTGGAATTTATAAATTATTAATGAAAACAAACATCACGTGCATAAGATCCAGAATTATGTTTCTAATATTTCAAAATATTCCAAAACAAATAATCTATTAGAATGGACTACGTTCCGCCATTGAAAAAAAAATAAGTGAAATAAAGAAGAATTTCAGCCAATAACATACAATAACAACAGTTTTTGAATGAATAGGTTAAATATGAGTAAGATTTAAATCGAATAAACATTTTCGAATCACGAAATCTTAATTGATCCGATCTTAATTGATGGCGTCACCACATTACGAATTTGTATGTATCTCGAATAGAAAAGGTCACTTGAAATCAGTATTTGGAATTTGAGCTTAAAGTAATGTGGATCATGATATAACAGGTTATGATTAATATGATATGAATAGGAGTGGGGGTACTGATGCTGAAAACTATAAAATCCAAATTCCTTGCTTAATATTCATTATAGAGAAAATATGTGTATAAAAACATTTATAGTTCTTTAACTATAAAATCATTAGACAAGCGACTAACTTGGAAACCTCACATCACAATAAAACGACAAGAAGTGAACCGACGGTACAGACTTCTACTAAGACTACTTGACAATAAATCTAAACTATCACTACATAACAAACGACTGATTTATACGACAGTACTCAGACCAATATGGACATACGGACTTGAACTTTGGGGTTCCACTAAACCTTCAAATTCCTACAAAATCCAAACCCTCCAATCCAGAATACTCCGCAAAATTACAGATTCCCCATTTTACGTATCCAATTTAACTCTCCATAACGACCTCAACATTCCTTTTGTCCATGCCCTCGCAAAATCCCGATATCAGAAATTCCACTCTCACCTTCCCGCAAATCCTAACTCTCTAGTCGAATCACTTTCATCTACCCATATTCCAGAAAACCCAAGACGACGACTGAAGCGTAAGTAGCCAAGAGATCTCCTTGTGTAGTGCTCAGAATAACTCCATGTAGTACCAGCCAATGTTCCCTCCAATGTGGGTATTGTCAATGGACAACTTCCCACCGCAAGTGAATAATCAAGCCAATTGCTATATCATTCACATCATTTGCTTGTAATATGTATATATGTTGTTGCAAATAAACGAATAAATATTTAAAAAAAAAACAAAAAAAAATAAACTATAAAATACGACACTTTAATTTTTCGATAAGACTGATATTAACGGAGATCTTTCGAATTTTCTATATTATACTCCTCTGGACTCCACGCCCCCTGTCCTACTCGTTCGTTAACAAACTTGACCAGCTTTATTACATAAAAGATTTAAATATCAAATTTAGTAGTGAACATAGAATAATTGCGACCACTAGAAATATATATATATATATATATATATATATATATATATATATATATATATATATATATATATATATATATATATATATGTTTGTGTGTGTGTGTGTGTGTGTGTGTGTATAAAACTTTGAACTGACCTCATTTTCGTCATCTCCTGTGTAGAATCGATAGACATTTGAAGAAATTAATGGAACAGCACATCGTAAGTAAAACCTGAGTAGCTCATTTCACTAAGGGAAAATCAGTAAAAATAATGTAGCTACGAAAACGTATTAATAGCAAAAGGGCGGGGCTAATTTTTGTTTTGAATTTCATGAAATAAGCGAGGCAATGATATCAGAATATGGATTATATTTGTGTGCTGTGATATGGCAGTATATCAGTATTCAATGATTTTTGTTGTGTTCAGAAGTAAGTAAGTAGATTTATTATATGGTTTGATTATTACGCTTATAGCCCCTACCTTCTACTTATACGTACGTTTAAGGTTTATTGCACTTTATGAATGAATGCTTAAACTTCCTAAATATAGTTATTAGAGCCTCCAAAATATTATTAATCCCCAAATAGTATTATTATTATTATTAATCCCCTAAAAGTATCTCTACTCTACTTATATTTCGCTTCGCCCATGTCAATTGGTGGTGTTCTGACCTGATTATGGATTTGCTCAAGCTGTCCAACGTGAAATATTCTGCAAATACGCAGAGCTTTACGTTAATTTCGCGTAGGTCTTCTTCAAAATTACCCATGTTATAAGTTGTAGGCTACCTTTAAAATCGCTAATTTTGCCAACAACACTATTTTCGAAGCTTGTCTTGGTTGCTTGATATATGAAGTGTTTCGCACAAATGGCTTTGATCTGTCTGCTCTTCCTTCGTAACTGTACTCCTATGTTCACTGGAGTCAGTGTATGTACATGTGATGTTCATGAATGTGTGAGTTTTATATATATATATATATATATATATATATATATATATAAATTACTCACATTTGACTACTTATTATTGGTATATCGGGGCTTTTATGTTCAAGGCTACATCTCGTAGAAGCCACCATTTTGTTCTTTCTGAAGCTTCTCTTTTCAAATTGCAGTACCCATCGAAATCCATGAGTTTTTTGAGGTCTTCTAAAAATAATTTTCTCTCTTCCTCTATGACCAATGACCTTAACTCCAAATACATTGTGAGGAAATTATTATGCCTTATAATATGCCGAAGAAATATCATCCTCCTCTTTTCCATGACCTTGAAATGATTCTCACTTACATCGGAGTATATGTACACTACAGTTAGTTCATCTTATATAGCCCAAGTAGAGAAATTACCCCCAAAAAAAGGGGCAAAGGTTTAACAATATATTTTATTTCTACTTCTAGTAGATGGAATAAAAAAAAAATTGGAGGCGCCGGGCATCGATCCCGGTACCTCTCGCATGCTAAGCGAGCGCTCTACCATCTGAGCTACGCCCCCATGTTGGAACAGGTTCAAAATTACATTCAAAGTACAAACCAGAGTACTGAAAAGAACGGCGCGTGGAGTATGCAACTAGGACAGACCCGCAATACAAACTATATGTTAATCTCACTCTCACTTTTTCGGGCAAAATCTTTCTCCAAAGACACTCACTTTGCAATAAATATAAAATTTATGTACAGTTGTATATAACCCGAGCAGCCATTGGCACACTAAGCTATGTTTCGTCTTTTCCATTTTTCCATCCAAAGGCCAGGATGCCAAAGCACCCTCACCCCTATGACAGTCTTATTTTTATTTCTATAATAATTGACTAGAAATAGACATTTATTCACTTATTTTTAACAGACGTTTACAATGAGTCACTAATATTAAATTATTTTGACCTATTTTGTCATGTAAATGATTATTGTAGAGTTTTTCTGTACGTAAAAGACCAGAAGATGTCATTACGTTCAAAAATCACATTCCAAAATTTTTTTTAAATTTTTATCTCGTTTTGACGTTCTAGTGCATGAATAATAATAATTGTTTTGCCAACTATTAATTTAAATAACTTATTGAACTGCGCTTTTATCTAGTTATTCAATCTGGGGAATTACTTGATTTTTGTTCTTATATTCATTTATGTAAAACGTTTTGCTGCTATTCATTTAAAATTATTTCATTTGAAAGTAATAAATTATTGTACTGTGTTGATTACAACTTACGGCAGGCTAGATTATGATAATGATGGCATCTACTGACAACAATATTATATATATTTGAGGAGCCAACCCACTACGGATAAATACATAATATATCAATTAGCTTTAACAGAATTTATCCAAAACCCACACAGATACCTATTTAAAAAAAAATAAGATATAAGAGTGGTATACGTCATTCTAAGAGTGCGACAGAGAAACAAATAGATTCAGAGTCAAAAGGGATGAGTTGAGTGATAAAGCTAGGAGAAAAACGTGGGAGAGAGAGAGAGAGGGAGAGAGAGAGAGAGCGAGAGTGAGAGGGAGAGAGAGAGAGAGAGAGAGAGAGAGAGAGAGAGAGAGAGAGAGAGAGAGAGAGAGAGAGAGAGAAATCTAGAGAGAGAGAGAGAGAGAGAGAGAGAGAGAGAGAGAGAGAGAGAGAGAGAGAGAGAGAGAGAGAGAGAGAGAGAGAGAGAGAGAGAGAGAGAGAGAGAGAGAGAGAGAGAGAGAGAGAGAGAGAGAGAGAGAGATGGGGAATGGTTAGGGCCTAAATTGAAAGAGCTGATAAGGGTGGAGGTAAGTGTCCGGGCGTGGGCAGCACAGATACGGGGCTTAGTGCAATATTTCCCCCCAGCCACATATACACTGATACACATATACACACGGACATATATAATACACAGACATATACAGAAGTCTTCATCTTATACTTCTCCCTCCCAAACGCTTTTATATGTGTCATTCTTCTCTCTTTCTCATTCTTTCTATCGCTCTCTCATTCTGGCTATTATCTCGTTTATTTCCTATTTACTTCATTTATAAACCGTCCACAGAATCTAATAGCAAGATTAATTAATTGCAACGAACACTAGATGATAGAAATAAAATAAATACTGTCAACCATTAAATATTAGGAACGTTAATTTGCAAATAAACCCCCTTCCAAGCCATACACATCTAATTATTCTGGCATTTTAGTAAATTCCTACCAAATATAGAGTTCTTTTAGACTATATGTTACGAAAATATTAGTAATGTTCTCACTCCCCCTATGCGCAGCAGTCCACAATTTTCGGAAATCTAATAAAAACATCTATCGTACTAATAGGTGAAATATTTTATATAAATAATTTTATGTAAATATTTCGCTTTTACCATAATCACTAGGGTTTTATTTAAATTTTATTATTTTACTTATCTATTTTTAAAGATTGTTTTAAATGATTAGAAGATTTTAGGCCTACAATAAATGTATTTTTACTGAATTTTAAATTGTGATATTAGCTATTTATTAACCACATTTTATTTATTAAAGAGGATTTTCATTTTTTTTATCTGAAATCTTTTGGCTTTTAATTAATATAATAGTATTAGTTTTAAAAAATAATAAACCTCGAATACAAACCGGGGATCTTTTAAATAGTTTTCATTGCGTCGGCATAAAGAATGCGTTACCATTATGCATTGAATTGTACTGCTACTTGATACATTCCTTTACAAGCTAAATAACAGGAGGGATATTTTTTTTTATATTATCGAATTGACATGACACATTTAAAGTCATTCGCAAAAACCACAATGTCAATTCGACTGTTGCTCTACAATTGTTGTTTTATACAATTTTTTTGAAACTAAAATATTGAGCGAGTTATTTGTTTTTCCTAGTTATTAGACTCCAGTAAACCCCCAATTCATCTCATTGGATTTTAACTTAAATAGAAAATGCATTTTGAGATGCACTGGTGTGTCATATTAATACGTCTGAAAAGTATTTAGTTTACGCATCCCCTGGGTGACTTGTTTACATGAGGCAATGCCTCTACGAACGCAGTAAAATATTGTAACTAGAAATGGAATAGGTTCTGTTATTCTCTATTATAATTACATTACTTAACTCCCAGCAAGTTCAATATTCTATTTGAATAAAATTTCAAACATAAGTTCATTTGATCATTTTATATATATGTTTCAAATATTCCAAAAGAAATAACAATAAATAACACCCAATTGTGACAGAAATAACAATTTAAAAATATTTTGGAGGCGCCGGGCATCGATCCCGGTACCTCTCGCATGCTAAGCGAGCGCTCTACCATCTGAGCTACGCCCCCCATGGTGGGACTGGTTCCAAAAACATATTTTGCAAATAAATGAGAACTTGAAGGACTCCGAGGTTGGATGAGGAAGGCGCAGGGGGTATGCAATTGGGTCAGACCCGCAACACTAGCAATACCCAATAGAAAATCAGGACAATTTTACTCTAAATATAGCACATTAATATCCATTAGAGGGTAAAATTAAGCCAATTGGAAATGTTTTCATTAATTAATTAGCACGCTCCAGGCTACACTGAAAATGTTATTTATTTGGAATACATAATCCAATTTACCATAATATAGTTATATAATGAGTCAGTAGCAAATATTTATTTAATGGTGCGGACTCAGCAGAGGTGATTCACACAGGTGTCTTGGTCATCAATTTTTTGAAAAATTTTGGTAGAGCCACACATAGTTCTAAACCCAGAATCGTGGGTTCGATTCCCGCGTGGGCCAATTCCTATTGTCCCGGCGGAAATCGTACCCTCAACTTGCAGAATATTTGAACACTAAATAAACATCTACTGACTTTTACACAACACAATTATTAACAGGACATGGTTCAATTAAAAAGAATCTAAACAGATTTAAAGTGATTACTCATTATGCCTATGCGATTTTACTACTGAACAGACCCCCCTCACCCATCTCATAAATGGCTGTACACTGATTTTAAACTAATGGTACCTGTTAAAAGAGACAGTTATGAAAAGAAAAAAACCGTTCAGTAAAACACTCGAAAAAATCGCAGAAATGTAATACCAGAAAATAAGTTATTGGAATTACTATTATGCGTTAAATATTCCATTTTCACTCTTTCGTTATATAAAGCATTGTATAATAATATTCTCATTTATATATTAGAGTTACGTTTAATTATTTATATAAACATTTAAAAAAATTAGTTGTTTTTATTGTTAATCTACAAATACATGTAATGTACTATATTATAAGGGGCTTGCAGGAAATCAACTACCTCTCTTACTTCATTGAGGAAATAAATACAAATGAATAATAATAAATATTTTTTAAAAATAAAAAATAAAACTGAGCCCTTTTAAAAAAATACAAATACTTTGTGCGATACATGAAATAAAGCTTTATTTATTGACTCATAAATGTTTATTTGATCTATACCATCCTCGATATTTTACTGTTTAATGCAACACTAAATACCGTATAAAATGTGTAGCTGATATCCGCCCAGGAATCGGAAGGGGTTTGAAGAAGAGAAATTTAAAAATTAAAAATGTTTCCGTTACTATAAATCAGATCGAAAAATGTTTAAGGACCAATAATGTTCTACAATTGTTGTACTATACATATCTAGCAAAATGTAGATCTTATATTACTCTCAATTCAAACCTCCTGTGATCCAAATTAAATCTGAAGTCTGAAAAAATAGTTTTTGCAATATCTGTTTAGTTTAATTTGTTATGTTTGGACATACATGCATTTGCAATTAGCCCGTTTCATATTTTATATGAGCAGGAATGATTTATCTGGTATAAAATTATTGCTGTTAAATATTAATTATTCTGCTATTAGAATTAGTAAAATTGTAACGAATTTTATTATTATTTTGATAAATTAATTTGCAAAAAATATGGTGAGCAACTGTTACAATTTTGAACTCTTGAATGGAGTATTTTTTTCATTTTCTTACACTTTATTCTGAAACCGTTGGGAATATTGATCATTGTTATCAATGATTTTAGCCAAATGGTCGCACATGAACTCTTAGTCATGCTTAATCGAAAGTTTGTCGAAATGAATAATAAACATTTCTCCAAGAAGAACTCTCAACAAGAAGAAATACATACATAAAATTTTGACGGCCCGTACTCTCATAATTAATTAGGGTTTATTAAACCAGATAGATACATATCGTTTTTTTTAAGTTAATATAACGTTATTGGGTTATTATAAGCATATTATGTTTTCTCAAAAATAGAAAAAATATATTTTTCCACTTGGCATAATATACATTATGTAAACGGAAAGTTTTTGTGTGTTAAAATAATTTCCTTTGTGAAGATATGCTATTCAAAGTTGTATTTTGTGAATAGTTAAACCTTTAGTATCCTAAAATGGAAGAAAGATGATAAAAGCTCTATTTATTTGGTATAAATACGGGCTAAAAGTCAACAATAATAGTTCCCCGTTAAGGGGTTAATGATCTGATGAATAAAAAAGAACAAGACTTGGCCGCAGCCCAAGTTTTCCTGTTTCTGTCTATCTCCTATTTTCATATGGAACTAAAGTGAACTGGCAAATATTATTTAAGGCTTATTAGCCGAAGAGGCAACTTATCCGATTTGAAGTTATTAAAAATTCGGAAAAATGTAAATTTTCCGAGCCCTTTCAGACGTGTTCCGTGGATAGCGGAGCAACTTCCTGTCACTTAAATTATTACCAGTCTCATTTAAAAAATGTCCGTCACGCAGGGGCTGCGTAAACTAAGCAGATTTCCCACGTGACGTTTTACAATAGAGAAATTTCACGAGAGCCGAGCCAGTCAAAGAAACGGCTGAACTAGCTTTTGGCGGGAAAGTAACTCTCGTCCGTTAGGCTCCGAGATTAAATTAAAAACAATTCAATCTCAAAAAACAACAAGAACACAAAAGATGGACTTACCGTTAATGATAGCAGCGCTCTGAACACTTATTACACCAACACTAAATAGTACCACAGAATATCCATTATTTGTAAGACTTAATACTGCTGTGAATATTAAGTAAACAAATAAAGGGCAAGTCAAATGGTAAGAACCTTCCTGACAGCAAACAGTCTGAGTTCTAAACAATCAGGTTAGCCAGCTTTTACCGGAAATAAAAGCAATTACGGAAATATATTTGAATATAAGTTATAAATTTTATTCATATAACTATTTATTATATCTAGTACTGTAATTAATAATAGACCAGAATAATTTTAATCACAACCATTCCAAATTTAGGAATCCGAAAAGAAAATAGAAAGGGGGGGGCAAAATACGATTCAGACGGTTATGAGATTTTCACATGATTAAGGAACAAGCAGGTTAGGCAGCGAAGGTTTACAATACATAAATATACATACAGGTAACACTTCCGTGACTATTAGTGAATAATTACAAACGGCAATGAGAAATCTTTCAGTGAATTTACAATATACAACGTAATACGGCTGGATTGTAAACAAACAGGTTAGCCAACCTTGTAGTGCAGTATCGATATATAGACCGGAAAAACAAACAATTAAAGAAATATATCTGAATATAAAATATTAATTTTATTGGAAACTATTTATTATAGTTAGTGGAGTAATTTGAAATGAATCAAAATAATTTCTATCTCAATCACTCAGATTTTTGAAGTCCAAGAAAAAAAAGGGGGGGGTCAACAGAACGTATTTGTTTGTACCTCGTAAAATAAAGCTTTGTTGAAAACAATATTTTGTATTTAACCTAATAATGAGGTGGTTCATTAGATATCAGCTTATTATTAATATGTCCCTAGTAGGAGTAGGGGTTTACTGAAAGCGGAACTCATTACAAAAAATACAAATATCTCGGTTAATACTCATTATACGGAAAATATGTATAGAACAATATTTATAGTAAATGTAATTTGCAATAAGATTGATTTTATACAATTTTTCGATCCGACGTATTGTAACGGAGATATTTCGAATTTTCAAAAATCCTCCCCTCTAAACCCCCCTTTCACTGGTCCGATTTCAGCCGTTAACGAACTTGATCTTTCTTTTTACATAAAACGACTAAATTTTGAGTTTCGTAACGATCAAACAAAAATTGCGACCGCTAGAGCGGTAACAGACAAATATATATATTATATATATATATATATATATATATATATATATATATATATATACAGTTTTGAACGGACCTCATTTTCGTCATCTCGATGGACATTTGAAGAAAAATGTCGAAAATTCCGTCATGAGTACAACCTCAATAGCTGATTTCCCTGAAGGGAAATCTGCTAACACATTTATCCAAATATAACAGTATAAACATACGAAATATTTGTAAAAATATGAGTATTTAATATTACCAATTGATATTGCAAAATAGAAGACAAATCAATCAAGTATATGAATTTTTTTCCTCTAAAATGTTTTAAACTTATATGCCTCTGCCTCAGTTAATTAGGCTTTCATCATTTATTGTAATTATCGAAACCCATATATTGAACCTTCTTTTTTTCCTCTTCTTTACTTATATATTCATTTTATTATTTTCATCACCCCGATGTTTTAATACACTTTATGTGTTTCATAAAATATTTTCCTTCATATAGACTTTGGTATGCCAATGGACTGTTTATGGAATCATGGTACTCCATTGTTCATTTATTTTCTCTTTTTTTCGTTATTATTTTCCTGTTTACCTTTTTTCACTCCTGATTAATGAGGGATTCGCAGGCATTGTAGAACTCATTTAAATAACTAGATTTTAAAAAAATGTTCTTTGCGTTTATTTATGTACGTAATGTAACTGCTATAAGAAAAACACACTAAATATATACCAATACCGCAATACTTAATTTGTTGAAGCCATTGAGGCTTTTGTCCAAACCCTTTACAGAAAAAAGAACTATTCAGACGTTCTCAAACAGCTAAAGGAAGCTCCACCATGTAATGATGGGAAACCTTTAGAAAATATTTTGATTTTGTGGGATTGGTTTAGGAATAATGAATATATTTTGAGTTTCCTCGAAAACGGTCATTGACGGTTTTATATATATATATATATATATATATATATATATATATATATATCACCTCAGAATAAATTTATTGCCATGCTGAATCAATCTATTGCCAAGCAGAATAAATAATTAAGTTTTAACACGGTCAGTACATTATATTGTCTGTTTTACACTTAAATCATTCATTGACTCTATAAATAAATCAAGGGGATGGTCAAATGCAGCTATTAATAAATTTAGCTACATACAGGCAAAAGTGCAACAACATTTGTTTCGTGTAAGTAAAATTTATATAAACACTAAAAGTGACAAATTTGTGGGAAAATAAAAGTAAAGATAAACATTAATAAACAATCCAAATGAGTTTTCATACACCTTCCCACCCCTACCCAAAAAGTCCGTCACGCAGGGGCTGCGTAAACTAAGCAGATTTCCCACTTGAAGTTTTACTCTCATCCGTTATCCGCCCCGATTTTATAAAAATGAATCTCAGTTACTATTCAAGATAGAGAATAATTGTATATAACAATAATTATAGTAAATGTAATTTTAAATAAGATTGATTTTATACAATTTTTCGATCCGACGTATAGTAACGAAAATATTTCGAATTTTAGAAAATCCTCCCCTCTAAACTCCCCCTCCCACTGGTCCGATTTCAGCCATTAACGAACTTGATCTTTGTTTTTACATAAAACGACTAAATATCGAGTTTGGTAACGATCAAACAAAAATTGCGACCGCTAGAGCAGTAACAGACAAATATATATATATATATATATATATATATATATATATATATATATATATACAGTTTTGAACGGACCTCATTTTCGTCATCTACAAGGTAGGATCGATGGACATTTGAAGAAAAATTTCGAAAATTCCGTCATGAGTACAACCTCAATAGCTGATTTCCCTTAAGGGAAATCTGCTAAAAGAAATGAAAATAAATGTAGACAATGATGATCATATGATGTTGTTTATGAAAGGTTTGAGTCCACGTTTTCATTTTCACTCTTCTTTTACTTTTACATTAACTTCCTCGTACTTTTTTAAACTATAAAGGTAAATTATTTTATATAATTATTTGGATTTCACTCTCAGAATACTGGATGAAACTAAAGCGGTGTACGTATCCGTACGCTATAACTATTTATTTTTGTATACTTGGAGTGTTTTATAGAACTGCTTTCGGGAACTATTTTGAGTCAAATTTCAATATTTTCTCAAGATGATTATCCTGTTTGGAACTATGTAGTTTGCTGTTATTATGACAGAATATAGGTTCTATAGAAAATTTGTTTCAATAGCAGAAACCTAACGACGAACTTGTGTTTAGTTTTAAATGACACGTTTATATATATATATATATATATTAGGGTTTCCTCAAAGTACAGTGGTGGGAGGCAAGTATATATATTTGAAGGGCCTCATTTTCGTCATGTTTTAGGTAAGATTAATATGCATTTGAAGAAATATTTCGAATATCGCGTTTTGAGTATAACTGTAATAAAATAATAATAAAACGGGGGCTCAGGTTAGCCATGCGAGTTAAAGCGTTGACCTTTATCTCACATGGTAAACCTAGAGTGGTGAGTTCGATTCCCGCCTGGGCAAAGGAAATTATTTAGTGACGAAATTCATTAAATAATGTACTAAAATCCCACCCTGGCTAGAAAAGGGTGATAACCTGTAAGATAACCCGTCCCGATTAGCCTCAGTTGCAAAAAGTGGACGTTAATAAATAATAATAATAAACCTATATTCACGAACTAGAAAGAACTGAATCATACAAATATCTTGGTTTTCAACAGCATCTGAAAATAGCGAAAAAGGATGTAAACGACCTGTTAAAAAATGAATTTATTAAGCGCATGCTACTTATTTTTAACAATTATCTTTCAAGCCAAACATGGGTGATACCATCTCTTATCTATAGTTTTTGCATAATAAAATGGTCTGACACTACTCTTGATGAGTTGGATAGACTCATAAGTACGGAGATGACAAAAGCAAGAATACACCATCCGATTTCATCTATGGCCAGGCTGTATTTATCGAGGAAACAAGGAGGACGAGGCCTTCTCAACATCCGAAACCTATGTCGGTCTCAGGAAGTTAACCTGAGACATTACATAAGATCGAATGATAGCCACGTCTTCAAAGAAATAGTTAAACTTGATGATGGATTTACGGCCTTGAACTTGAAATGTAGGAACAATCCTGAAGTTAAAGATGAATCCCATTTTCTTTCAGAATGGCAAAGTAAGGAACTTCATGGCCGTTACTACAGTCGCCTTTATGACTCGGAGGTAGACTTGGCTTATTCTGTCGCGTGGCTGACGTCTGGAAAGCTATTTTCAGAAACAGAAGGTTTCATTACAGCTATCCAAGACCAAGTGATTGCCACCAGATCATACAGACGTCATATCCTCAAGGACAGTAGTGTCTCAGACAAATGTAGATTATGCAACAAGGCTTATGAGTCCATTCAACATATTACGGCAGGATGTGAAATACTTGCTGGATCTGAGTACTTACAAAGGCACAATAACGTGGCAAAAGTATACCATCAAGCTCTAGCAGAGAAATTCGGCATGGTAGACAGGAAGGTCGCTTATTATCGCTATAATCCTCAAAAATTATTGGAAAAAGATAATATAAAGATGTATTGGGACGAAGCGATGATAACTGACCATACTGTGCATCATAACAAACCGAATATTCCCATTATTGACAAGATTAATACGACTGCTGATATTATTGACATCGCAATACCCAATGATGAGAATATTCGAAAATCCCATGCCGAAAAACTAAGAAAATATCAAGAATTGGCTATCGAGCTCAAAGAGGTATACAAACTGAAATCTGCCATAGTTACGCCTATTATAGTAAGTTCAAATGGACTCGTGCCAAAAACAACGATAGCAGGCACCAAGAACTTGAATCTGTCAACAACAATTATAAAAGAAGCACAGCAAGGAGTACTTCTTGATACTGCCAGAATCGTGCGTAAATTTTGGAATTCCCCATAACATTTCACAATCACAAACTCCATATCGGTTGGATTCTCCCCCGATATGGATTTTACTCCAGTTTTCACTGAGTATAAACCTCCCCCATATAACTGTAATATCTGATTTCTATAGGACATCTGGTAAATGGAGCTAAGAATATTTAGTCATTGAAATTCAAATAAGTTATTACTACTTAATTATTAAACTTCTTTTCTGATTTGAGAGAGGTCAAATAATGGGTTATATATTTATTTTATCGACATTTCCCTGGAGACTCGAAACCTACACCGCTCCTCGAGCAATCAAATCAGACTCGAACAAGTGGTTGGCCGAGGTCCGTCGAGGAATCTCCGAAGAAAGGCTCAGGAATTAGAAGATTGAAGAGGAAGAATTGTTGGGATTGAATCGGAGCGGTCAGTAAATCTCTGAGCCTGCAAATCAATTTTTGATGCGGGTATCCTGCCGACACCCGGGCAGTCCGGTGGGAAATTAGGTGGAGGCCTGGAATAAAACATCAGTCTCCCGGAGGGGAGTCCTTCTCTCTATTTCACGGCCTCCCTCTACATCTCTAAACATATCCCTCTTCTCCTTTCTTTCCCTACACTCACGCCAGCGGGAAACTTCGAAAGATTGTGTCTGTCGTTGTAAACGTTTTTTTCCCCGAGAATAAAAAAGTAAATCTACTTACGTTTAATAAAGCCTCTTCCTCATGCACAGAAACAAGCAAAACGATTTAATGGGTCGCGGCTATGAAGACGAAACGTATTGGTTTCTTTGGAAGCAGCTGAAGGGGAAATATAAATAGAAAATGTGCAGTTATACCAAAACATCTGAGTTCACCAACTTGAATCAAAAATATCCCACACATGAATCCACAGTTTGTTTTAATATATTGTTGCGAAAATTAAATACATGAAAAATTAAACAGAGATAGTCACGTATTTGAGAATTCTGAAGGAGATCAAATGGTGCCACCCGCTCGTCCTAGGCAATAACAGTCCAGATCTAGAAGAGTCCAGACAATTTCGCTCTGATGTTTTCCAACAAGATATAAAAAGGGACGCAGCCTGCCCCGAGTCAGTTAGTTTGTTCTCACCTCTCTTCAAGTGATCAACAGTTCGTTCAGTGCAGCTTTAGTGAACAGTGCGGTAAAGTGTTTTATGTGAAGATCAGTGTTGTGCCGTGACTCTGTAAGGAACAGTATAGTACCGTGTTTAAGACAGTGCAGTGCCGTGTTTTTGTGAACTTCAGTGATCGTGACTGAGTTACTGGACTGTGCAATAAGAAGAACAGGAAAGCTATCAGTGCATACTGTGAGTAGTAATTAAAAATAGTTAACCAAGTGTGTAGTGAATTAATAAATAAATTGTGCTATGATAAAAACTCTGAAGCTTGCGTGTGTTTAATTTTGCAATCCAAAAGAACTCTAATAAACAACGTTTATTACTGATTTTGTAATAAACGTAACAATATTCTTTAATATAGCTGTAGATTCATACATGGTGGAAAGATTTATTTATAGCGCTGTGCCTCCTATATCCACTTGGAACAATTCTGATTCCAGTCCAAACCTTAGGAGACCTTCGCAGCAACTTGATGAAATTCAGTGTTTTGGCGATAGAATCTTGGAATATAGAATCGGATAAGGCAAGCCATTGTTGCACAAATCATCCCTTGATTTGGCAACCTATCTGTTCACCATTTTTCTAATTAACACGTTGAGTGCCTATAGATACCTGGTAATAGTGCTCTTCTCAGGACGCCCAATAGGAGTTATCACTTAGGTTTGTGTCTTGCCATTTTTCTGCTACTTTGTGTGAATTCACCAACTACGAGATAATTCGTAGGACCCTTTTCTCTACAAAAAACAAAAAATCCGTCACGCAGGGGCTGCGTAAACTAAGCAGATTTCCCGCGTGAAGTTTTACTATAGAGAAATCTGCCTACTAATAACAGTAGTAGTAAGGAGTCTCTAAACCAATTCACGAGGGACGAACATTTACGGAAACGGCCGAACTAGCTTTCGGCGGAATGTTCCTAACATAGCCGACTTTTGAAGACCACACATAGAATTCAAATGCAAATATCTCGGTTAATATTCAAGATAATAAATGTATAAATAAGAGAATAAATGTATAGAGCAATATTTGTAGTTAATTTAATTTGCAATAAGATTGATTCTATACAATTTTTCGATCCGACGCATAATATTTTTCAAAATCCCCCCTCTGAACCCCCCCCCTCACACTTGTCCGATTTCAGCCATTAACGAACTTGATCTTTCTTTTTACATAAAACGTTTAAACGTCGAGTTTGGTACCTATCAAACAAAAATTGTGACCGCTAGAGCGTCAACAGACAAATATACAGACCTCATTTTCATCATTTCTTGAGTAGGATCGATGGACATTTGAGGAAGTTTTTCAAAACTCCCGTCATGAGTACGAACTCAATAGCTGATTTCCCTTCCGGGAAATCTGCTAAAAAAAGGAGGCTGGTTAAGTAGCTGTCATTAGTTTTAAGAGCCAACTTCAATAATCTTCAAAATGTTTGATGCTGATTTAGGAATTAATATTCGCTACTAAAGCAACGTAACAATGGAAACTAAAAATGCAATGTCAGAAGAAAAGATATTTTATTCTGGAAATTTGGAGGTGCAGTTAGTCACTTTTCACCAGGCCCAAAGAACTGTCAACCTCTCTAGAACAACATTTATAGAGCATTGTTGACATTATTAATTCCAACGAAAATTTTACTACCGATCATAGGTACATAATAAATAAGGAGTTATTTTTTGTTCTACATCCATTATAACAAAAAAAACTTGGAGGCGCCGGGCATCGATCCCGGTACCTCTCGCATGCTAAGCGAGCGCTCTACCATCTGAGCTACGCCCCCCATGTTGGAACTGGTTCAAAATTACTTCAAATACAAACCAGAATACGGGGGGTTCTTAGAATGGGTTGGGCGCTGAGGGTATGCATCTAGGCCAGACCCTCAATTCAACACACTACCATGTGTTACGATTTTACTTTCACATTCTCCAGTCAAGTCTCTTTTCAAATGTCAAGGTAAGATTTGGCACTAGTTTTTATTTAATTTAATGCACATGAAACCAATTTTGAACACCTGTTAGTTGATGAACTTTTTTTTTCTTCCTTATAGGAAGTAAATGAATTATCATAAAAACCAAAATTTTATATATTCCAATTTCAACAGTATAAACCGAGATGGCCCTCCCTGAATCTGTGTTGACTAGTTTCGGCGATATTTCTGGCATATCTCACGTAACTCAAAAACGGCTAGCCTTAGAATGTAGAAAATTCATACTTGGGATTGATGTAACTTCTGGTTTTTTACCCCCCACTCTCACCGTTTTGACCCCCCCCCCCTCCCCAACCAATGTGTGTATCTCACATAACTAAAAATTGGATAGTCTTAGAATGATGAAATTCTATATTTGGGACTGACATAACGACGAATTGGTCACCTCTTTCATAGATCGAAATCCACATAAGGGGAAGAGGAGGTTAAGAGAAGGGCAAAAATAAAAATAATAAAACCAAAGTACTAATTATGTATTAGAACAAAGAATTTTAAAGAACTTACGTGTTCATCGTAAAATCTCGTCACTCAGGGGCTGCGTAAACTAAGTAGATTTCCGTTTGAGGTGTAACAATAGATAAACCTACATATTGGTAACACAAAAACACCATTAATATTAAGATAATAAGAAACCTCATGACTGAAATGTATACAAACAGGTCAGCCAACTTCTCACGCGAAATAAAATACAATTACTGAAATATATCAGAATTTAACATTTTAATTTGATTGAAAACTATTTACTATATCTAGTACTTTAATTTATAATGAATCAGAATAATTTTTATCTCAATCAATGAGATTTAAATAGTCCAAAAAAATTAAGATGGGGAGAGGGGGGGGGGTCACCAGAGCATATATGCATGATCATCGTATGTATCTCCTGAAAACAATAATTGGTATTTAAGCATAGAATAATGTGATTTATTACATAACCGAGTATTGATCATTGAACATTAGTAGGAGTATGGATTTCCTGAAGGCAGAAAAATGCTAATATCTCGGTTTATATACAAGACAGAGAACAAATGTAAACAGCAATATTTATAGTACATCTAAGTTTCAAAGAGATTGGTTTTATATACTTTATAATAACGGAGTTATCTCGAATTTTCAAAATTTCCCCCTCTAACCCCCCTCCCCCTCCTGATCTCATTTCAGGCGTTAACGAACTTGATCTTTCTTTTTACATGAAACAACTAAATATCGAATTTTGTAACGATCAGCAATAATTGCTAGAGCAAGAGCGGTAACAGAAATATATATATATATATATATATATATATATATATATATATATATATATATACACACACCCACACACAACTTCGAACGGACCTCAATTTCGCCATCCCCTAGATAGGAGCTATGGACATTTGAAGAAATATTTCGAAAATCGCGTTAAGAGCACGACCTCAATAGCAGACTTCCCTTAAGGGAAGTCTGCTAAAATGATCTATAAATTATATTCTATGACTTTTCTTGGTTCGATGAATTGAGGATGGAGATATCATTTAGTGCTTTCAAATGAAACAATTTAAAATACAAATTCTACATTTAGTGTGTACTAGGAGTACATTGAAAGGGCTTTAGCAGATTTTACACATTTGCTGTTTGAAGAATAACAAAATATGGTAAAATTTAGTTTGTCTCCAGCCGTTGTAGCCAATGAATTTTTTAAGGAATATTTGGGTATTAATGCGAAGATTTTGTTTCAATACTTCTGACATTTATAAATGGAATGATTTAAATATAGAATGGCTTATTATATTTTAATAAAGCCATATAAGTGAAAATAATGTTTTGTTAATTGAACAATGGCGAGAAATCATGTTTTATCATGTAAATTGACCGAAGGATTTCTTATTATCGTTTGTATTTATTTACTCAATATTCACGGTAGTGTTACCCGTATGTATTGTAAAGCAGTATGTATCTATTGTAAACCTCCTCGTGGGAAATCTGCTTAGTTTACACAGCCCCTGCGTGACGGGCTTTTAATTTGAATCTTTGGTATGCTGTAATCTAAACGAATATTATTCAGTAGCAGTTAATGAATGGGAATGATTTTAGGTATTTTCAGATATATAATGTATCTCACTCATTGAGTGAGGCATGTATTGGCACTTATCAATACCATAAGTGGCGGAAACTTTTCCCAAAATAGACAGTGTGATTCAGTTATAGAATACTGTATATTTAGTCGAAGATACTATAACGGTCTTAGGTTATAAGAAATCTTATTTCATAAGTACATTGCTATTAAAAAATTTGAAAACGTACTGGTTTTTAATTGACATACAGTAATGCCGCCATTTAGTAGCAGGTATGACTAGTGTGTGTGTGTATATATATATATATATATATATATATATATATATATATATATATATATATATAGAGAGAGAGAGAGAGAGAGAGAGAGAGAGAGAGAAAGAGAGATAGATTGCATACACTCGCTTTATTTGATGAAGTTAGCATATGTCTAATAATCTTTATTGAGCTTCATTCAAATTTTAATTTTTTTTTTGTTGATAATATTAGTTTTTTCCCCCCGACAGTATACAATAGTTTGGTATGGGAGTTATATTAAATAAATATACTTATTGCAATTTAATGTGCATGTTACATACCAAACGCCCACATAACAAATTCCATTATGTAACATATTATTAATTCAAGTCAGACATTACACATACCGAGACAGAAAAAAAATGGAACTAATTTACTTCATGAAATTCAATTAACTTTACCTCATTAATTCATATCGGTGTATACAATGCATTTCAATTTAATAACTTGTAAGTCTTCAATATTCATATTGCTAAATAATGGTATTTATTAAGCAAAATAATAAACTTCTCAATGTGGTAGAGTGACTGTCCATTGCACAAAACATATATAATTGACTAGAAATTAATTGGCTCACTCAATATTAAACACACACACACACAGAACACAAATATATATATATATATATATATATATATATATATATATATATATACATAAAGAGAGAGAGAGAGAGAGAGAGAGAGATATTTTAGTACTATAATGTTCCAGGTACTATAGTTATAGCTAATTTAATATACAATAACCCTATGGAAAGATTACACGTCTGAAGCTCCCATTTGAATAATGATACTGCACAGTATTCAGTGAGTGAGAGTTTAAAAAAACACTAGTCTTTACCAATATGTCCGTTACACAGGAGTTACGCAAACTACGATTTCCCACATGGTGGTATTGTCACTATTGACCGCTACTGATTATATATTTTCGACACCCCCCCCTAGCCAATGTGTGTATCTTACATAACTAACAAATGGCTAGTCTTAGAATGATGAAATTCATTATTTGGCACTGATATAAAAACGAATTGGCCACCTTTTTCTTCGATCAAAATCCACATGGGGGAAGTGGAGGTATAGAGGAGGGCGATAATAAAAAACCAAAGTACTAATTATTATTATTATTGTATTAGAACAAAGAATTTTATAGAACTTATTTGATTATCTCAAAATCTCCTCACTCAGGGCTGCGTAAACTAAGCAGATTTCCGCTTGAAGTGTGTGCTTTCAAATGAAACAATTTAAAAAATACATTTAATGTACTACGAGTAATATTTTAGTACTATAATGTTCAAGGTACTATAGTTATAGCTAATTTAATATACAATAACCCTATGGAAAGATTACCTATTGATTGCTACTGATTATATATTTTCCATTTCTCATAAAAAAGTCCGTCACGCAGGGGCTGCGTAAACTAAAACGATTCTCCACGTACTGTCATCACACTAAGTAATGTAGTCACACCACATACTCTCTATTTAAGTTTAACAATAGATAAATCTACATACCTATAAAACAACACCAATATGAATATTAAGTGAATAAATACAAGCGATAATAAGAAACCTCTTGGCGGAAATCATCTCAAATGTAAACAAAAGTTCTGCCAACTTCTTACCAGAAAGAAAAACAATTACTGTAATATATCTGAATATAACATATTAATTTGATTGAAAACTATTTAATATACCTATTAATTTATAATGAATCAGAATAATTTTTTTCTGAATCAATCAAATTTTAGCAGTAGGGGGGCGGGGTGTTACTATAATATATTTCAGTGTATCCCGTATAATAAATATCTCTTGAAAACAATATTTGGTATTTAAGCTTCGAATGAAGTGGTTTATAACATAACCGAGTATTGTTTATGTAACATGAGTAGAAGGCGGGGGGGGGGGTTGCTGAGGGCTGAAAACTGAAAAACTCAAATATCTCGGTTAATATTCAAGATGGAGAATAAATTTTATACAACAATATTTATAGTCCATTTAATTTGCAATAAGATTGGTTCTATACAATTTTTCGATCAGACAAAATTCCTCCTTTCTAACCCCCCCCCCTCCTCGTGGTATGATTTCAGCCGTTAACGAACTTGATCTTTCTTTTCACATAAAACGACCTTATTGGAAATTCTCTAGCTATATTCTGATTGTTTTTGGTTTCTTCTCCTTATTTTAAATAAATACCTGAAGATGCAACAGATCTAATGAATCCAGTAGTTGAAATTAAAGACTTATTGCACACTGGTTTCATCTTTCTTTTATTAAAATATAACATTGCCATCCTTTTGTATATCCTGAAATAGGTTCACTGCAATTATGTGCAACGAATACGTTGCGTGCAGTAAATATACTGTGCATTGATTTCCATTGGTAAAATTCTAGTCTTGGATGATTTTATTTTTTAATTACCTTCACGAGATCTGTTAACTTTATTTTTTCTGTGAAGAAACGAACGATGCTTATACTGTATACGATTTTTTGCAGTTGGGTGTTTTTTATTGTTTAAAACAATATTTGTATTAAAAGGACCAGGAGAATTCTGATAAAGTAATTAATTGGATGAGCAAATAAGTTTATCTGACGATGTTTTTTTTCTGTTGTTGTTGAGAAGTGGATGTGCCCCCGGGTTTGACGGAATGCCTGGAATTTATAGCTGACAGTCTCTGGGCCAGTCGGCGCTGATTCAGCTCGGGCAAATATTAACAATCAATTATATTTTCCGAAGCAGATTGAGTTGACGTTACTGATTGCGTGTGTCCAAGTGTTTGTCGTTAGGGTTTTTGTGCGTCACCTACCTATTCAACTCGCGTCTAAGCACACACACATACACACGAACGGGAGCACACATTCGGGCGAACAATCAGCTACGCGATTGTAAACAGCCAGAGCAAACACATGGCCCGCCTGCTCCAGCGGAATTAGTTTAGGTGCAGAGCCGGTCACAGATTAAATCGAGATTTTGTGTTTGGATGTGGCTTTCTGATTCCAATAGTACATATGCCCATTTATCAGTAAATACGATTTATTTGTCGTTTCGGGAGAAGTTACTATCTGCATTTACTACTCCTAAGGTAACAATCTTTAAATTCCAAGTTATTACGTACTAACACGGATTCAAATTAAAATAAATTTCCTGTTTGCAAGGGTAGCGTAAACTAAGCAGATTTCCCACGTAATGAGCGGGCTACTGATCTGGCACCAACCATTCTCCATTTTGCTTATAATAAGAAGACTATGTAAGCAGGACTCGTAATTGAAAATAGACATAAAATTTTAAGTGATAGAAGTAAAAATCACATTAGTAGGAGAGAGGGTTTACATACGATTGACTAAAAAAAACGTCAGTCCCACAGGAGCTGCTGAAACTAAGAATATTTCCCACTCGATGTTTTACATTAGATAAATCTACACACTGGTAACAACACCGCGAATATTTAGTGAATACATAAAAACGATAATTATATATCTTTCAATCAATTTACAAGTTAACAATCTCTATTGCTGAAAGTTCCTGAATTGTAAAATAGCCGGTCAGCAAACCTCGCTGAGCTGAATAGATAGATAGAAATACTCTAGACCGGGAAGAAAAACAATCACTGAAATAAATCTGAACACAACATATTAATTTTGTTGAAAACTCTTTACTATAGCTAGTACTGTAATTTACAATGAGTCAGAGTCATTTTCGTCACAATCACTCAAATTTTAATAATCGAAGTACAAAAGAAGGGGGGGGGTTCAAATAAACGTATTTGTATATATCTCACAAAATTAGTATTTAACCTTGTAATGAAGTGGTTCAAGACAAAACAATTTATTATTAATATGACATGAGCAGGAGTGGAGGTTTGCTGAAGCGGAAAACTGTAAAATCTACAAAAATCTCGGTTAATATTAATGATGCAGAAAATATGTATAGAACAACATTTATGGATCACACAATTTGCACGTTTCTCCGCCAATAGGAAGCAAATGTAACCGCTACTTCAAATTTACGTTGTACATGACATGGATAGTGAATAGATGAATGGATACAATTGCTGGAGAGTAAAATTTCCATGGAAGGAGTTAACAGAACACCATAAAAAAAAAAAAAAAAAGCAATGACACACTTAATATTTGTTCAGTCGTCTACTCCCGCCCGCGCTTACTTAGTTCACTAACCGGCCGTACACCCGGAGGTCGCCGTAGACGGTAGCCAAGAGCGGAAACTGAAGCGCTAGCGTACAGGACGTAGCGCTCGCTTATGACTGAGCAGCCATTGTTGATTCTATTGTCCCATGTGTAGGTACATAATTGTGTTCTGCTCCGCAAAAAGATGAACATTGTTCGGCGCCCGCAGCTCTTGTATTCAGAAAGGACCCCCGCATCGAAGTTAGAGGCCACCGCTAACATACTGCACCAGTTAGAAGAAGGAATCTGATTTGGAACACAAACAACACTGGAAAAAAAATCCACCTCATGGAAAGTATATTTTTCTCGAAGGCACACCTTTCTTTACTATAATGCTAGCATTATCGACGTGAACAATCAAATGAGTACTCATGATACAGGACATTTCACTCATTTTCTAGTGTATATATAGTATTGGCTTGCCGCTAAAGTTTACAAACAAAACAAAGGGCAGCCATTCTGTTCTGTCTATGATTTACAGCCAAGTTAAAGTTTCTTTGTTTTCATCACATATTTATCAATGTTTGTTTCATTAGTTTTAAGGCTAGTTCCTAGGTTTATATTTTATCAGGTTTCAAAATAGTATCATTTTGTTTTAACCTATCGGAAGGTTCATTACTATAAAGTTTATGTATATGCTATCACTCAATCAATATATTTTGATTCTTTGGAGAACTCAAATCGTGGCTTGTATTATTCACCCTCATCTTTCCAAAAAAAAAAAAAAAATAGCAAATAGTTCGGTATAATGAAGGTGAGGAAATTATTTCTTTTATTAATTTTATTTCAGTCTAATTCTTTCTTATAATTAACACAAAGGCTAACCGCACGCCCTAACAATATTCAAATCAGAGAAAAACTATCTAGCTATTCCATGTTATTTCAGATAACTTAATATTTTAATATGAGAATTACAGGATTGGGAGTTTAATAAATGCTAAATGCTAAACTAAAAAAAAAAAAATTAAATTTGTCGGTTGATATTCACAAAGTCAATAACATTTATACAATAGCATTCAATCCTAGGTATCTGAAGATTTTTTTCAAAATATAAGGACACGCCTAAACAGATGATTAAGATACCTAAATTTCTAAAATTATTGGTTCCTTACAATTTTTCGATCCGACTCATATTATGGGAGATATTGCGAATTAGTAAAGATAACCCCTTCTATTCTAGCTCCCAGCACCCCCCTCCTCAGGAATGGCTTAACACATTAACGAACATAGTCATTAGTATTGTATTAAACGTTTAAAAATAAACCTGGGACAAGAATTGCGACCGAAAGATCGTATAAACAGTCCAGTTTATATATATATATATGTATATATATATATATATATATATATATATATTTGTTAGTTTCATAAGGTTTTAGGAGGAAAAACTACTAGGTTATCATCGGCCTGTAATATCTATAACTCTCGGTTTGATTAAGTACCTACATTTTGAAAGTATACTGAGTTTATGTAAATTACAATATCGATGCATATATATATATATATATATATATATATATATATATATATATATATATATGTATAAAATTTTAACGGTGCTTTGTTAATTGATTATCACTTATAAAGGAAAATCAATTACACCGTACATTATCCGCCTTTATAGTCTTGATGGACAGTCTTGCTAATTTATCAAAGCATTTTAATAAAACAGTCGTTTTAATTTTACTTTTTTATTCCTCTGCTCTCATCAGCTAAGCAATTAATATGTAGCTGAGCTGCTATTACAACACTAGTATCTTTGTAACATCTGCTAGATTGTAATCTACTAATCCTGATTACATAGAATTATCTCGATATCTACAAATCTCGAATGCTCATTTTACTAAGTGCTTCACTAATGACTCATTATTTCCCCCCACCTTCTCTTCTATTGCTACTCCATTCCATTTTTTTAGTGGGTCATTTCTCAGTTTGCCTTTTGGGTCAATTTATTTTAAACCACCCACTAATATTCTACCAAATTTGTAGAAATATTAAATAAGTAAATATTTGTATTTACTGTATTCTCTGGTGTTTGTTGAATAATCAATGATGGGAAAGTTATATATCATTTCTTTATTTTTTGTAATCTATGGAATCCCAAAAAATGAAGTTTTTTATACTAAAAAACGTCCTTCACGCAGGAACTGCGTACACTAAGTAGATTTCTCACGTGTACCACGTATTTGCATTTATCTCCAATAGTAAAAGTTCAAAGAGAAACATATTTTGTATTTAGGCTTCAAATAATGTGCTTCATAATATAACACCTTACTGTCAATATGGCAAGAGTAGGAGTGGGGGTTTAATGAAGACCGAAAACTAATAAATGCAAATATCTTGGTTAATGATCAAGATAGAGCAAAAACATACAATACAACATTTATTGAGAATTACATTTGCAATGAGATTGGTTCTTTACAATTTTTCGATCCGACTTATAGTAACAGTGATATTTCGAATTATCGAAGATCCGGGGGTTAAGTTAACGAACTTGAACCATCTTTTTACATAAAACGATTAGATGCCGAGTTTGGTAACGACTAAACAAAAATTGCGATAGCTAGAGCGTTAACAGATATATAAATAATTTTATCATCATAAAATCACTTAGTAATTTAATCATTTGGTCATCACCCGTGTAGGATCGACGGACATTTAAAGAAAATCGCGTCATGAGTACGACCTCAATAGTTGATTTCCCTTAAGGGAAATCTGCTAATAGTACCACAGCAACGAGAAATGAGGATCTGTTCCAACTTTAATAAAATTTTGTAGTATGAAACCCCTATATGTATATACTCACACACACAAACACACGCACGCACGCACGCGCACACACACACACACACACACACACACACACACACACACACACGCACAAACACACATTAAACTACGAACGTTTCAAAACTATTATTGGACAAAATGAAATAAAATTTAATTAGAAATAATTATCATGATGAGTAAAATTAATGAGCACCATACATATTGTTACGTTTTATTACAAAATCAGTAATAAACGTTGTTAATAAGTGTTCTTTTGGATTGCAAAATTAAACTCACACAAGTTTCACAGTTTTTATAACTGCACAATTTATTTAACAATGCATAATACACTTGGTTAATTATTCTTAATTACTACTCACAGTGTGCACTGATAGCGCCACTGTTCTTCAGATTACACAGGCTAATAATTCACTCATGGTCACTTCAGACAAAGCCGGCACTGCACTGTCTTAAACACGGCACTATGTTATTTACAGAGTCACGGCACAACACTGTTCTTCACATAAAAACACTTTACCGCACTGCACTAAGTCGCACTGTAGCACTGAACATCACTTGAAGCCAGCTGAGCACCAACTGAACTGTCGGCCGATTTGCACGTGCTTATATAGAGGGGCGGCAACATCAAAGGGCGCGGTCTCGAAGGTACTGGGCTCTTTAGTCTAGAACCTACTGGCGTCAGCCGTCAGTTATAGCTCCAAAGCCACCGTTCCCACACCTCCAGACGACACCTCAGCAGCCGACTCAGCAGTCTTCTATAATTTTGTATAAATACTTATCCTCTCCTTTCCCATTCCTCATTCCAGTCTCAGTAGTATTATTAGCTTGTCTTTATGTCATTTTTCTAAATTTATTCTGGTGTTACCAATAAAGTTTCTTTTGGAGATTCTGATCGAGTATTTAGTTGGCGCCCGAAGTTCAGGGACTCGTACCGTTGAAGCCAGAAGCCCAGCTGAAGAAGACTGACGCCGCTTCGAAAGAAGATTCACCAGGAGAACTTCACAACGGGAGTATTTCAATACTCACTACGATTCTCACCCTCACTATAGATATTTGGCCTTCAGGACGTCAAGAGGACTTGAGGTACAACACCAGACACATTTGATATTTAATTTTAGAATTTCACAAAATTTGTTTTTTCTCTTCTCTCTCATTTTTCTCATTTTTGTTTTTGTTAAGAACTAATTTTAATTTCTAATTTTAATATCAGTAAAATCCATATCATTATATTTATTATCATATATTATTCCAGAAACATATTTATATATATATATATATATATATATATATATATATATATATATATATAGACAAATGACTCATTTACAAGAAAGACTGACCCAAAACAGACACATTTCCGTTAACGAACTCACAGAAGCCCTCGAAAACATGCAACCCTCAGAACCAAAACGGACAATCACATATGCACTCACAAAGGAAGACTATGATCACATTCCCCCTTATGATGGCAATCCGGAGGACTTGATTTATTTCTCAAAAGCTGTTCAAGCGGTTTTCGAAAATACATGCACAGTTGATAACACTTTAGGTTCACAAAATCATGCACGACTTCTTACTAAAGTAAAGGCACGACTTACTGGAAACGTGCGACATTGCTTACTGACTAACGACTTCAACTCAATTCCGGAACTATTAAATTACTTGAAAAAAAGCTTTCGCGACTCCAGAACCATCGAACAATTATCAACTGAGTTAATTAACATAACACCACTATTTCACGAACATCCCATACAATTTGTCGACAGAGTCGCTAGTAAAAGATCACTCATTTTTTCCCGTATTAAAATGGACGACAACCCTGACACACGAAATTACATACGCTATAAAGACAACGAAATTGTTCATCATGTGACTACACACCTTCACCCCAACCTATGCGACTTCATTAAACACATGAAACTCGACTCTTTGGATGACATTAGAACCGCTCTTCAAAATGAGGCCTCTCACATAGTGGAGAGACTTTACGGTGAACGCCGCCACAGCTACAATAAACCAAGATACCCACAAAAACGAGACGACTTCCACAGGCCACGACATAACAACGCCCCCACATTTCCAAGCAACATACCACATTACCAACGACCTAGACGTTACGAGCCTACGCCCAGATACGATTCCTTCAGACATGACAGGCAATTTGTCACAGGACCATTCACTAATGAGCCCAGAACAAGTTACGACTGGAAACCGCCCCACTGGGAAAGACCAGCACAACAGCCGACACCACACTACCCCCAGATGCCCCACAATCAGGACTGGGACCCACAGAGACAAAGTCAATTTTTTAATAGGCCGCGTTCCCCACCACGACAAGACTCACAAAACACAGTTTCCATGAGGACTGTCAGATCCAACCCCCAACGAGTTAACCACATCACGGATGATGACCGACTTACAAGACTAGAGACAAGGATGGCATCCCTAATAGATAAATTTGACCATTTTTTAGACAAAAACGGTCCCGAACCAGCCCCGAATATTTAGTGAACTTTACTCAATCCGTACCACACTTTACAGACAACAAACACAAGACTTGGCTTATCGACACCGGCTCGGCGAAAAATTATATAACTCCCTCTTCCGTACCCGACGGAAGTAAAATAACTTCGGAAGATAATAATAATAAAGATGAATGTAATAATATTAATATTAAAGATAAAAGTACTACTGAAAATAAAAATAAAGGTATTATTAAACAGAAAATTAGAATTAGTAAAGAATATATTGATTGTTTCAAAAATAATAAAATGTTTAATGTTGAAACGAATAGAATTAATAAAGCTATTAAAGAATATAGTAATAATAATAATAATAAAAAGAAAAAAAAAAAATATAATAATAATAATGAATCAAATGATAATAATAATAGTATAAGTTCTACTTACAGTAATAATAATAATAATAGAGTAAGCTCAAATACTGTAAAGCAAAATATGAGTTTATTAGAAATCGAAAATATTCTAAAAGATATTCGTGAACTTAAAAAGAAAAAAGTTAAAATCAAAAGTAAAAAAATAAAATCCGATTTAGAACATAAAAACACGGAAACAGATACGGCGAATGTAATGAACACTCTCTTTAAGAACCCACAGACCACTGACTTACATACTGTAGAGATGAAACAGACTTAGCTACTGTCCATTCAGAAGAATCTTCCAATCAACAAATATGGATAGCAGATGACGATAGACCAATCAGTGTTCAAAAATATCAAATATTCATTCAACGAGGAAGTGAACCTACGCACACTCTACGACCATTTAACAAATATCGGTACATCCTTGAAACAGCCTACCCCTGGAACTCAGACTTGAAACACAAATTGCTCGAAATATTGAAGCCCAACACGACTTACGGACTTTACTGCGAACCCAATGTAGAGACAGTTCGAACAGAGTATGAAGGTATTTTTAGAGCTATCTCCACAATTGTTCAGGAACATTACCCCTCCGAAAAATTAAAAGGTACAAAAAAAAGTGTATAGACATAGAAAAAGAAGACGAACAAAGGGAATTAATTGACTCTTACCATCTAGGCAAAACTTTTCATAGAGGTGGACTTGAAACATATAATAAATTGAAAAGGTATTATTACTTCCCTAAAATGAAGGACATGATCATGGATTACGTTAACAACTGTGACACCTGTAGACAGACCAAATACGACAGAAACCCAATTAAGACCAAATACTGCGTCACACCCACACCTGACAGACCGTTCGAAGAACTGATGATGGACACACTTCACTATGAACAAAAGTATATAATAACTCTTGTAGATACTTTTTCTAAACGACTTTTTCCCCGACTTACGTCAACTCTAAATGCTACAAATGTACTTCAGGTGCTAACAGACTACCTAGAATTATATCCGACGCCTACACGAAAAAAATGGACAATGGAAAGGAATTTAAAAATTCACTGATTCAAAATTTTTTAGAAACCCAAGGGATAGAACCCTATTATACTACACCAAACCATCCCAATTCCCTAGGACTCTTAAACAGGATACACTCCACAATGATTGAAATTATGAGAAGCATAACCCTGCAGGAATCAAATATTACATTGACAAAGACACTCAAACTGACCGTATTAGCCTATAACAACACTCTACACCAACAACTAAAATTGACACCAAACGAAATCACTTTTGGACCAAACCACCGCACCCCCACCTTAACCGAAGCCAATATCAAAGAGAGATTGGTGGAACAATACCATGACAGACTGAAACTAGTTCAATCCATTATAAAGGAAAATATTGTAAAAGAGAAACAACGACAACAACGAGAACGGACAACAAAGAGAACGGAACGGAAACAACGACAACAAAGAGAACGGACAAACTCAATAAAAACAGGAAAGACCCAGAAACCCCTTCGGAAACGTATGCGCGAATCAGGACAAGAGTTAAAGCGGAAAATCCATACAAACCAGTGATTAAAGTACGCGACAAAAACAAAGAGATCATAGTACACAAAGACCAAGGAAAGTCTATAAAACACGAAAAAAGCCAATTACCAACTCAGACAATCCCTCTGTTTTAGATGGAGATACAAATATGGCATAAGGCTCAAATGACACCAATATGATGTGACTGACATCTCAAAGACTCCTGGTATACTGCCTATCAAACTGCCCGACTCATATGCTCTCGACAAATATTATACATTGACGCATTACATTAATTATACTCACCTATACACTGAACTTCTTGATACAGAACAAATTCTTCCGAAATTTAAAGACCTCAAAACACAGGACGTCACAAATCGACTCCTCCAATTTACGAAAAACAAACTTAAAACAATTTTTAATATAAATACTAATCCAAGGAGGAAGCGTGGTATCATTAATGGTTTAGGTTCAGCCATTAAATGGTTAACAGGAAATATGGACGCACAAGACAAACAATACTATGATAAAGTAATCAACACAATTCAGACAAACTCATACCACATAGAGCACAATATTGAACGGCAGACTATATACAACAAAAACTTAATCAATACATTAAAAAACAAATAGATAGAAACAGAAACAATGACAGATCATTGACGTTAATTAATTCCATGGACAATGACGAAACGCCATATTCACCTCACCGAACTCTACATAATACTTAACTACATTTATATTCGGATAAATGAATTAGAAAACAGCATAGAAATGTGTAAAATGGGAATCGCCCATTCTTCGCTCATAAGTCAAATAGAAGTAAAAACCCTTTCAAAACTTCCGCTTATTTCAACCAATTTAGAACTTCTGTGGATGACCAGTAAAATACATTGTGCCATCAATCAAGGTGTTCTTCACTTCTTTGTGTCACTTCCTTTACACAGCAGACGATACACTACATACTACTTACTACAAGCTCCAATAATACACAACAACCAACAGATCTCTACAATCGCACCCTATACCACAATCTTAAGCAACAACACTGACATATTTTTAGCTAATTGTACTTTTATATTAAATAATTATTATTGTAGCCAAATTAGAATGATAAGTGATTCATGTATTTCTCAACTACTTCTAGGAAATCCTCAAAAATGTGTAACAACATCCGTTCATTCGGACTCTTTTATTAAATATATAGCTGATGTAGATCTATACCTTAGCTTTAAGACTAGTTATATGCACATTTCAGACATAACAACACCCATTTTTCTCCCCACAACAGCCCTCATTAAAGTGCAAAATAATGAATCTATCCTGGAATGTCCCCAACCTAGAACAGAAGTCATAGACACAGAAATACTGTACTTTGAACACAGCCCACAGTATTTAAAACAATTCAATATCACATTTGACCACTTAGACACCCCTAGAATAGAAAACATTAGTATAGAACCATTAGAATTTATAAGTTTAGATTATACACAAGTAATCCTGTATGCAATAGTTTTGTATTTATTTATTTTTAATGTCTTAATATTAGTTAAACAATGTAAATCAATGTGTCTGGAACGCCAACCACCTCGCCAGAACCCGTCTACAGATGACATATCTTTGGAAGCAACTCCAGCAACAGTACCCAGAAGAATTTTTGATCCCTGGAGACTCCCTTCATAATAAAAAAAAAAAACTTCTCAGCGGACTTCGAATCTTCGGCAGGGGGGAGTTATAGCTCCAAAGCCACCGTTCCCACACCTCCAGACGACACCTCAGCAGCCGACTCAGCATTCTTCAATAATTTAGTTTAAATACCTCTCCTCTTCTTTCCCATTCCTCATTCCTGTCTCAGTAGTCGAATTGCTTGTATTTATGTAACTATTCTAAATTTGTACTGGTGTTACCAATAAAGTTTTTTTTGGAGATTCTGATAGCCGAGTATTTAGTTGTCTCTAGGTCGGCTCCACTTTCATTTCCCTCGCATCTCCCAAATACACGAATCTCTCTGCTAATCCTTCATGTATTTAATTGTCGCAACAATATGCTATACTAATGTGTATTGCTACCGTAACGTGCGACCTCGTAAGGGAGTAACCAAAATCAATATAACATGCAACCTTGACTCATCAACGGTCTATGTGAAACTTAACGTTTATTGATTAGTTAACACGTAGCGTAGATGTGATACCTTATAAATATGTAATGATCTGCTAAGAGTTTCCTGGAACCGAACCTGATGTACGTGTATACAGACAGTAATGACGGCATCTCTCAATAGATTTGGCGATAGTATTATAGTATATATACTGACTGGATCAGTCGACTACTTGAAATGACGGGTAATATCGTCCATTCATCAAACAACACGAACATCCGAAATCACACGATCAGTTATGAATGAATCATTTGACTCCTGTCGAACCCACTTTTAATATTCACCCATTCTTCATCTTAGAGTGCCGTGCGAATTCTTGCGTATGCTCCCATCAAATTCTTTTATCAATTGCATTGCTTTGGAGATCTTGATCTTAGTGTATCCCTGCCCATCGTCTAATATTTGGCAACCACGGTAGTCCTTCTTCCTATTCCCTTCCTTTGAACTTACATTGCAGGATTAGACCCTGGAATTTATCACGTTCTCCTCTTACATGTCCCAAGTAGGATATATGTCTACGTTTTATTACTTCGCAAACTTCGCGATCTTGTAATTGTGCTCTTTTAAGAACTTCTTCATTTCTTATGTGATCTACTCACGATACTCTTAGCATTCTTACCATGCACCAAATCTCGAATACTTCTAATTTAATTTATAGTTTGCTTTTAATGTCCAGGTATACAAAAGAACTGACCAAACATCACAGTTGAGAGTTGTACATCTCTACAATCGATTATAAAGCCCAAGGAAACAGGTATATTATTAGTATTAAATTGTGCAACACCATGAAGAGATTTCAGAAAAGTAAAACATTTATAGATGATTAATAAAAGTGGTGAATAAGAGAAGTCAGGTTAGCCTAGAGTCGAAATCACCTAACGATTTATTCATATTGGAACAGCCTCAACACAGATGATAACACTCTCATACCAAAGTTTCTGTGGAAATACTTTAGAAATCAAACACAAAAAAAAAGGTACTTGTATTAAGGAAGTTTGGTGTCATAAATATGGATAATTAATTATTCATTAAAAGGTAAAAATTTCCCTTTTTGTTAGATGATAAAGGGTTTTCCTTGGGACTAAAGCCTGAACGGGAGCTGTTAGCCGCGGAGCATGTCGGGTAATATCATTCAGCACCTTCTTCCATCTCTTTTCCACCCCTAAAATTACCATTTAAAGTCCTCCTGACGCCGATGCTGAGCCCTGGAGCATGACCTCACAGAAATTTGGAAGCTTAGCTCCAGCAACTGCTGCCTTTCGCCGAATTAGTGCTCCATCTCCCCTTCGAAGAGGAATTATTCCCAGAAGCGGGGGGATTAGAACACATAGTAATACTCTCACAATCTTCATTCAACCACTTAACACATTCAGTGCCAGACATGTCTAAACCTCATGTTTACTCTCCCCTACGTGGGGAAGGCTCTGTCTCAAACATTAATTTTAAAATATGAAAATTTGAAGGAGAAATATTGTTTACCTTCTTGCATTTCTATTCAATTCACCACTCATGGCAATATTTCAAAGAATTATTTTGTACATACCAAGAAGAGTAAGACATGGATAAGGGCTATTTAATGGACCTCATTAATTGGTTCTCTATCTTCCAGCATCTCAGGAGAAATATTAGGTTGACACCTTGTCGGGTATTAATAGATATGTATTGGCACAAGACACTAAGACAAAATTTAGCCACATTATTCACAAAAAATATGGGATGTCAATTACGGCTCTAGAGCAGAACTCAGCTGTCATAACTTTACCAACAAAGAATCACCGACGCACCGAGTGTGCAATTCTGGAAACTAGATCATGGAAGTTTTAAGGAAAAAGCTCACAATTTCCACACCTTCTCATAATATTAACAAACCAACACCCACTTAATGATCTTTTCATTTTAAATGAACTAAAACTGTCCTTATCTTCTTCACGAACAACTTCACCAAGACCAGGCCTAATTACATACGGCATCGTACAAAATCTACAAAACGAGGCTTTCTTGATATTCGTCTTTTACAGAATAAAGTTGTTATAAGTGGTATATACCCTTGGTCTGGAACAGTGAAAGCGAATGTCAACTAATTATATTCCGGTATTGTTAAGCAACTGTCTCTGCAAAATCGCAGGGAAAATGATGGGTCTTGTGGTTTTTAGACGGTAATAACGTTTTGTCCACATTTCAATGCTCTTTAAGCCAAATCATTCTATTCACCGCATCGCACGATCAGAGAACGAAATCCTTATTGCCTTCCTTGGAAAAAAATTAACCATAGCAATTTCTCTCCATCTGGAGAAAGAATATGTCTGTGTCTGTGGCGAAGACTCTTTCTTATAGCGCAAAGCAATTTCAAGAGAAAACGTTTTTTTTTTGTTTTTTTTTTTAACTTCTTGAGCCATCCCGGTTCGCATTACACAGAGAGTATCCAGAGAGAAGGGATAGCAGGGACAACGTGTGGTGTCCGAATCCTCTTTGTCTTAATCTGCTTAGAGTGTTGCGCCGATCCCCTTCTTGGATACTTTCCTGGGGGCTAGAACCTCCCCTCCGTCAAACTCTATTATTTCAAGAGGTTCGGGGTTCTCGAGCCTAAGCTAGGATAAGCCTTCTCTACCTCCGCCATCCTTGTTTTCACTTAGTCTCCGGTCGTACACCCCTTCGACGGGCTACCTGTGACAAACATTTATTTTTTGTTTCAAAAGTGACGACTATTCTTTTCAAATTTTTTAACAAGGTTCCTCTCATTGATTGTGATTTAAATACGCTTTAGAAGAAGAATGCCGTACAATTTGGTCGTGGATGTGACGAAAAGGCTAAGGAACTCTCCAGAAATTTCATTCCGTAGTGTCTTTCTTGTATTCTCTCTCTCTCTCTCTCTCTCTCTCTCTCTCTCTCTATATATATATATATATATATATATATATATATATATATATATATATAAAAAACTGTAACCTCTGTCTGTACATTTATTTTTTTCTCGAAATTTCGCGATCTTTTTTCGTTTCACATGTCATAGACACGATATCTGTAATTGATTTCTTTGGAGTCTGTTACCTTTTCACGCCTCAACTACTGAACCGAATTTTATGAAACATGGTATGTATATTACTACTAACTCAACTTAGACTATAGGCTATACTAATATTCTCTGGGTTAAACAGGAGTGAGGGTTGTAAGGGAATCCTGAAATTAAAAATAGTGTACGACTTCATTAGCGTATTTTTCTTCTGGGAAATCTGCTAAAAGTCCGTCACGCAGGGGCTGCGTAAACTAAGCAGATTTCCCATGTGAAGTTTTACGGTAAAGAAATCTGCCCAATAAAAACTGTAGTAGTAAGGGATCTCTAAACCTATTCACGAGGGACGAACAGTTACGGAAACGACTGCCAGAGCTCTCGGCGGAAAGTCCGAACATAACCGACTCCGTTTTCGATCCGACGCATAATAACGGAGATATTTTGAATTTTCAAAAATCCCCCCTCTATGGCCCCCCCCCCCCACTTGTCCGATTTCAGCCATTAACGAACTTGATCTCCTTTTTACATAAAACGATTAAATTCCGAGTTTGGTAACGATCAAACAAAAAATGCGACCGCTAGAGCGTTAACAGACACACACACATATATATATATATATATATATATATATTATATATATATATATATATAATTTTGAAAGGACCTCATTTTCGTTATCTCCTGGGTAGGGTCGATGGACATTTGAAGAAAAGTTTTCTAAAATCGCGTCAGGAGTACGACCTCAATAGCTGATAACCCTTAAAGGAAACCTGCTAATAAATGGCCTATATATATAAAACTACAAGGGATTTTCTGATTTTCTATTTAAATTTGATGGGGATCGGTTCTTTTTCGGGTTTCAGGCTATTCTAAGAAAAAGGACATCAACATTGAAAATCTTACCTGACTGTTCTCCCGTTTGTTACTCGATCAATCAAATGCGATTCAGAGGCTATTTACGGATACAATCTGTATGTTTACAAGAAAAACGATTTCGTTGACACGTAACACGGCTAGTTATAAAATGTAATTGAATTATGTTTAAATGAGAAGCCGTTATGATGTTTAAAGAATATTATTATTATATTATTCCTTTATTGTTTGTGTATGTTGGAGCATATTGCTGTTCGTTTTTCTAAGACACAATAAAGGCATATTCTATTATATAGTGATATGGTTGTGAGTGGAATGTTTTTCACTGCTGGACATGTGACCTCCATTCAAAGTGTCACACACGTTCCACGTCGTCTTGTCGTGCCCCTGAGGCATAGGTGGCAAGTGGATTAGCGCACCTATGACGTTGCAATAGACTGATAACCTTATGTGATATCATGGCTATACTAGTATGACGTAGCGAGTAACCTGTCATGTGTGCAATGGAATTGTCCTGTCATTGATGCATTAGCCTAATACTTCACGGGATGATGGGCATTCATCATTACCATCATCAAAGCTTTGTCCGTCGCTCTGATACACTCATCAAATGTCACTCAAAATGAGCTAAAAGCAAACGATTCCATTACATTTAATTGGGTTAGTGTTGAAGAAAACTATCATTAATGTAATAGGACACCACATGTGCCCAATATATTCAGAACAGATCCTGGACCATAATCAGTGTGAATTTGAGCTAATTCACTAGGAAAGCCAGCTAATTTTCCATTACCTCATTTTCTCTGTCCACTCTGTGCTCTCTCTCTCTCTCTCTCTCTCTCTCTCTCTCTCTCTCTCTCTCTCTCTCTCTCTCTCTCTCTCTCTCTCTCTCTCCTCCTCTCTCTCTCTCTATATATATATATATAAAATCAGATAAATAATAAATAATACGAATAATGTAAGCCACGAAACATGTATGGCAGTATGAATAAAGTTTACTCAGAAAAGAATGTTTTATTATTGGTGGCCCCTGCCATGAAACTATGATGAACAATTTTAAGTTATTATCGACCTAAAAGACTTGAAATAACCGTTAATATTATTACAGAAATATGAACTATATGAAATACATCAACTCTAGGGTTGAGACAAGTCTGAACCACCTTTAAACATAAATTCAGAAAATAAATATTAAGAATTTTGAGATAGCTGTTAGCCAAACGGATGACACGGCATTAACTGTTCCCAGAGGAGGTGTTTCTCAGGACTTGTGTTTCCTTGATGTCTCTCCCAGAGCTAAAATTATGCCAAGCCATTTTTCATAGATAAAGGCAATTCAGGACTTAGACTTTGCCTCAGACATTCAAAGCCCCTATCATTTATATGCTTTACATTATGATACGACTTTATTTCAGATGTCTATCTATTAACCAACTTCGTGGTTCCTTTAAATAAAAGTTTTCCTTTTTTTCTCAGTAGTTGGTTTGGTTTCAGTAGTTTATAAGAAGGCTATAGTGATTCCTACATTCATAACAACAATGGCGGAGATAAAAGCTTTATTATGTTTTTATTACTAAGCAGAGTTAACATTTTTCAAAAATATAACTTTCCATAAAGTAATATAAAACACATAGAAACGATTGAAATATAAGAACGCAGGTGGAAGGAAATTATGGGTATTGCCTTACTTAGAAAATTTTAGTTATAGGTATTTAGTCTACGGTCCATTGAGCAAAGTCTTTTTTTTTTATTATTATTATTGGACAGAACTCGTTTTGTTTTCAAAATTTTTGGACTTTTGAAATTTTGTAATGAAATTGAACCATTGTATTTTTGAGGTTCTTTGCTATTTTTTTTAAAAGGAGATGAACACTGTAGAACGGATGTCATTATAAATGCACCCGAAATGAATTAATTGTGTTCATGTGAACTAATCCTTGCTTTCTCATAAAGTATAACTACATAGTTCCTATAATTATAATTTTCCTGTGCTAGAATGTTTTTTTTCTGTAATCGTTGAATAATGGTAACATTACTAAACTGAAATGAGTGAAGAAAGTGAAACATTTTGCAATAGAGTGAAGAAAGTAATCACTTTCTTCACAAGTGAAGAAAGTGAATGGCCTTCTTAATTAGTAATAAGTATAAATTAAAAAATAATTTGAAGTTGGAAATTAAATGTTTCTTAACATTGTAAGAATTTATTTTAACAAAATAAATTGAAATGTGAATGAATTATTGGTGGAAATAATCAATATATTTTAAAATTTAAATATAATAATAATTACCTTCCTTGTTTATAACCTGCACTTGTTTATAACTGCATACTTCACAATCATCACTAGTTGTTTTATAACTATGCTTATAACCTTTCACAACCATGCTTATAACCTACCAACAACATACCATAATCATCACAACATCCTAATTTTGTTCATATTCTGGTTAGATCTGATCATGTATTACACGATTACAGAAAAAAATTAATATTACACTCATGACGAAAGTAGAATTTACAACTCTCGTGAAATTACCAGACTCGCTTCGCTCGTGTGGGTAAACATTTCACTCGAGTTGTAAAATGATCTACTTTCGTTACTTGTATAATAAATAACTATTCTTCAAAATAAAAATATAGTGGAATGGAAGTACAATCAAAAATGTGATTTTGACAATGTGCCCTAGTATTGCTTGTGTCGTAAATGTATTTGACAGGTCACGAAGTGCGTGCCAATTTTTCTACACAATATGACCAGTTGGAATTTCCCAAAGGTCGTAATGCAACATATAGCAGCTCTAATCGAACCTGTCAGCTCTAAATGTCAAATGTATGTTTCAGTCAATACATGCATTAGAGCAATCGGAACAACATTGTCAACATTCAGGGAGCATGGATGGACGTTTCATGAACAATAAAAAATGTTTGCGAAATTCCTCTTTTTTTTCTACTAATTGTTATAAGCCCAAGTTTTGGCCAACACGATAAATGACACACTCATCTTCTTGGTTGTTTTAATTTCCACATATTACATCTCTTCAAGAGCTCTACTTACTCACAATAGAATACATTTATAGAGATTATAGAATAATTTTAAAGAGATGTAACCTCCTTGTACAAGGGCCATAGCAGCACTAGCAAAGGCCAAGATAACCTACTATAAATCGTAATTTGTTATTTTCATTTCAATATAAGATAGCCTACTATAAATCGTAATTTGTTATTTTCATTTCAATATAAGATAGCCTACTATAAATAGTAATTTGTTATTTTCATTTCAATATAAGATAGCCTACTATAAATCGTAATTTGTTATTTTCATTTCAATATAAGATAGCCTACTATAAGTCGTAATTCGTTATTTTCATTTCAATATAAGATAGCCTACTATAAATCGTAATTTGTTATTTTCATTTCAATATAAGATAGCCTACTATAAATCGTAATTTGTTATTTTCATTTCAATATAAGATAGCCTACTATAAATCGTAATTTGTTATTTTCATTTCAATATAAGATAGCCTACTATAAATCGTAATTCGTTATTTTCATTTCAATATAAGATAGCCTACTATAAATAGTAATTTGTTATTTTCATTTCAATATAAGATAGCCTACTATAAATCGTAATTCGTTATTTTCATTTCAATATAAGATAGCCTACTATAAATCGTAATTTGTTATTTTCATTTCAATATAAGATAGCCTACTATAAGTCGTAATTCGTTATTTTCATTTCAATATAAGATAGCCTACTATAAATCGTAATTTGTTATTTTCATTTCAATATAAGATAGCCTACTATAAATCGTAATTTGTTATTTTCATTTCAATATGAGATAGCCTACTATAAATCGTAATTTGTTATTTTCATTTCAATATGAGATAGCCTACTATAAATCGTAATTTGTTATTTTCATTTCAATATGAGATAGCCTACTATAAATCGTAATTTGTTATTTTCATTTCAATATGAGATAGCCTACTATAAATCGTAATTTGTTATTTTCATTTCAATATCAGATAGCCTACTATAAATCGTAATTTGTTATTTTCATTTCAATATAAGATAACCTACTATAAATCGTAATTTGTTATCAATACAGATACTAATACGTTGTAATAATTATCAATACTAGAGTAAATATAGCCAGAATATATTGTCTAAATATTAAAAGTTACATCTTATGACTCATTTGATATTTTTTATTCTCAAGTTAAAAAAAAAGTTTCAGTTTTAAATGATTTTGCTTGTTTTCCAGTTTTTATTTCTTCATTGAATGCTTAAACAAATACACTAAAATCTAATTACAAACTTTTAAAATACTTATTTTTGATCGTTGTAAATCATAAATTCCAAATTCTGCTCTAACAAAGGCCATTATTAATATTTAGAAATTATTTACTAACTGTTTCTTCTTCTATTGATTATTCTTCAACTTTATTCTAATTGAATTCAGGTGACTAATGCGTAAGCCTTATTAGTTTTGATTAGTCTCGTACCTGGAGATCTTATCTCTTAAGTGCTGAGGGAATAAAACAATTACGATATTTTTATTGTGTTGACCCGTTGTCACATTCAACAAACTACTACAGCAAGTTTAAACTATTTTTCCATCAATTCCGACACGTGGTCAAGACTAACTGAACCTCTGCCATAGTCTTAAACCATTCCGTACTGCTTGCAGCTTGGATCGTCTACTATGCTCTCCCTCAAGCTATCCAGCCATCACTCCTGGGCCTTTCCCTCCACCACGATTCACACAGTATGCCATGCATTTCCTGGATAGCAAGTTGAGTGGTATTCTCTCTAAGTAACCAGAGCAATCTTTCTTTCTTAATGCCAGAAATTATGACCTGATTAGCTGCTCTACCACAGCACCAATTATCTTTATCAGGGCTCTCCTAGATGAGTAGCGCTAATCGGGTTTCACTTCTGGTAGCTTCAGTTTCCTATATGCCCGTCATATATCATCATGAAGTCCGTAGATCTTCTTGGCTTCACGGGAAACATTCAAAGCATATTAGCAGGACATATTAGCACCTGGGATCATTCTGGTATCTACATCTGGTTCCTCACTGTAGCTCTAACAATTAAGCAGTTACCATCTCATCGGGTAACGGACATCAACAATAAAAGGTGAGCCCTTACAATTCCACTCTGCCAATTATAATAACTGAAAAAATAAACATAGAATAATTGCCAGTATTCCATTTTGTAATACTATGAAATCTCAATAAATTAAAGGGGTTTTAGCATTTATTGGAAGGAAGTTTCATAATAACTCAATCAATAGATCGTAGTTTGACTTTTGAATGTATTTTCGACATGACGAAATAACAATGGCACGTATGAATCGAGCTTAAGCTATCTTATTCAAAGTAGTTTTGTGGCTAAGTCCTCTTCAGTCTCAAGAGGACTTTGAGAGGAACGGAAATACTCATGGCTGAGGTTCAGGAATAGCATCAGAAGTTGTACTGTCCAGAGCAAGCAACCGGTTATCAATTGGATAGTCAACTGCAGAACTATACTATACTATCAGCTATTAAGTTCTAAAGTACCTATATTTCACTATCAAAATTTGATAGTTTGAATTTTTAGATTGGTCAAAAGTATTTGAAAGAGCACTCTCTAGGTCTTCTTTAAGTCCATTCGTTGCTATTTATTTTCTTAATTCATTCAGAGGCTAAGGAGGAAGAAAGACGAGAATATCTACTTTATTAATATTCTAAGACTGATTTTATAGGGTAGATAGAGTTAGATGAATAAAGTATACACTATGTTCGTCAATCGTAAAATACACTTTTACTTTTCGCAGATTTCCCTTAAGGGAAATCAGCTATTGAGGTCATAGTCATGACGCGATTTCCGAAAAATGTCTTCAAATGTCCATCGATCCTACCTAGTAGATGACGAAAATGATGTCCGTTCAAAACTATATAGAAATTTTGGTTGTATCGTTATCAAGTTCTATATATAAGCATTTCATACTAATTTACAGATCTTGTCATTATACGTTGGATCGAAAAATTGTACGAAACCAATCTTATTGTAACTTTAATTGCCTATAAGTGTTGTTATATACATAATTTTCTCTAAAATGGATATTAACCGAGATATTGGGATTTTTTTAGTTTTCCGCTTTCAGTAAACCGCACCCCCCTCCTACTAATAAGCTATTATAACATGAACCTCTTTATTCTAATCTTAAATACCAAATATTGCTTTCATGAAACATTTATCATGCGAGATAAATACGAATTCTTGTGCGATGGCGTCATCAATTAACGTTTTACGTATTTTACTGGAAAATGTTTATTTGATCTATACTATAATCGGTATTAAAACGTTTTATTTAACGGTGAACTTCATATTTGTCATCGGTAGAAATCGGATTGGGAATAGTGGGGGTTTAGAGAGGTGTGATTCCATGTTTTAGTGCGAATATATGGTTACCAGCACATGGGAAATCTGTTTAGTTAACCATTGAGTGGCGGACTTGTTTAACTACTTTAAAAAAAAAGTCCGTCACGCAGGGGCTGCGAAAACTAAGCAGATTTCCCACGTAAAGTTATACAATAGACCAATCTCCATACGAAAGCCGAACAGTTACGGCTAAGGGCAGAACTACTTTTTGGCGGGAATCTCGAAACGTTCGTTATCGGCCCAAATTTAATAAAAACCCAAATATCTCGGTTAATATGCAAGATAGAGAATAAATGTATATAACAATATTTATAGTAAATTTAATTTGCAATAAGATTGATTTTATATAATTTTTCGATCCGACGTATAGTAACGGAAATATTTCAAATTTTAGAAAATCCTCCCCTCTAAACCCCCCCTCCCACTGGTCCGATTTCAGCCATAACGAACTTGATCTTTCTTTTTACATGAAACGACTAAATATCGAGTTTGGTAACGATCAAACAAAAATTGTGACCGCTAGAGCGGTAACAGACAAATATATAGATAGATAGATCTATATATATATATATATATATATATATATATATATATATATATATACAGTTTTGAACGGACCTCATTTTCGTCATCTACTAGGTAGGATCGATGGACATTTGAAGAAAAACTTCGAAAATTCCGTCATGAGTACAACCTCAATAGCTGATTTCCCTCAAGGGAAATCTGCTAAAAACGTGTATACAATGATGCTCGTGGGATCGGCGTGCAGGCCTGATTTAAGAAATTAAACGAAAAAAATATTGCTCTCAAAAGAGAAGTGTAAAGCAGATTTGCCCGCATTTGGGCAAAGAATTAGAAAGATTGATAGTGGCTAGTTTAAAGGGCATATTGGAAAAATCATCGCCAGATCAATTTGGGTGAAAAAAAGAGGGTCTACCACGGAAGCGATTCGAGATATGATCCAAAAAGTGCAAATGTCCGACACAAATTACGTTTTAGGAATACTGTTCGATATCGCAGGGACCTTTGATAGCCTGTGGTGGCCATCCATACTAAGAGCACTTAGGAGAAGCCAGTGCCCAGAAAATGTATACCAATTGCTAAAGAGCTATTTAAGCAATAGAACAGCTATGATCCCATGCGGGAAGACGACGATCAGGAGGGAAGTAGCTCGGGGCTGGGCACAAGGCTCTATGCTGGGGCCTTACATCTGGGCACTGTTGTTTGACGAGCTGCTCCTCAAGTTGCGGTCCCTTGGAATTGAGGTTACGGCTTATGTAGACGATCTGTGCTGCTTAGTTAAGGGAAATAGCAGGCAGGAGCTGGAAGTGGAGGGCCAGCGGATCATTAACGCTATACAGAGTTGGTGTTTTCAAAATCTTCAATGACCAGAAAACACAGAGCATCTTGTTAAAAGGAAAGCTTTGTCATAGGTGGCCCCCAAGGTTGGTAATAGGTCAGACCAGGCCACAACTGCAGCCCTAAGTAGTATACCTAGGAGTACACATCGGGGAAAGGTTAAATCTGAACCCTCACGCTTCTCCTCTCCGGGATTCGGTCAACGGACGATTTCACCACCTAAGGACAATAGCACGTAATACTTGGGACATCACTGATAAGAACAGAAACATTTTATATAAAGGTTTGTTTGTCCCTATAGTGTGCTACGCAGCTCCATCCTGGGCCTAAAAGATGTCGAAAGCGACCAAAAACCTTCTATGCCAAGCCCAAAGAAGAGCTCTCCTAATGGTAACCAGGGCATATCGGACAGTTTCGAGCGATGCATTGCAGGTGATGGCTGGCCAGCTTCCGATAGACCTGGAGGTAGCAAAGCGGGTTGCTATATACCAAGCAGTCAGGGGATTGCCTTACAAGATAGGAGAGTCTATCTTCATAATAGGACAGCAGGGCCTTAGGGAAATACTCCACCATATTGAAGAAACCATCTGGGACAGTTGGCAGAGTCGCTGGACCAACTCCAGCAAAGGTAGGATGACCTACAAATTTTTCCCCGATGTCAGGACTAGAACTAAGTTGACGTGGTACGTCCCAGATTACTTCACCAGCCAGTGGTCACGGGGACTTCAACAACAAGCTCCACTTCTTCAAACGAAAGGAATCCCCATTGTGCTCGTGTGGCGAGTTGGATACGGCTGACCATGTGATCCTCCAATGTCCGCATTTCAACGCCAAGCGTATTCGGCTAATGAGTGCTTTCTCATATGTTAATTGGCCTCCTGAGAGCTATCATATGTTGGTAAACGACGCAGATAGATTTTCAGTCTTCAGGACCTTTGCCCAAGATGTGTTGAAAACGAAGTAAAAATGTATTTATTTGTAAATATGTTTATATGTATTGTTTATGTGAGTTTAGGTTAGTATTTAGGCTTTAGGTATGTAGGCTAGTTAATTAGGCTCTTGCTGCCACTTCTCTGAATAGAGGCAAAGGTGTCGCAGCTGCGGGTTCCCCTAGGACTTTTCGGACTTAAACTAAATCTCCCAAATATGGCACTTTTATGCTTAGCTGTGATCGTTGAGCTAGGCTAAGTTGCCTTGCTCAATTTAGCTATTCAAAATTTTATATCTCTTAATAAATGGAGACCGCTGATATGGGGAATCCCAAAGGTACAGCGGGGGCAGAGGTGGGAATATCAAAATAAAAAAAACAAAAAAAAAACAGATATTTCTATGCTTTTCGATGCAGAGACTATTAAAGAATGTGTAGAACAACATCTTAAGTATTGAAACATAATTCAGCATTAAAGTGATTCCATAGTACAGATTACTATTACTTGGTTTATGTTACAAATCATTTGACACATCAGCAGGCAGGGTAGATATTTTTAATAATGAGAGAGAGAGAGAGAGAGAGAGAGAGAGAGAGAGAGAGAGAGAGAGAGAGAGAGAGAGAAGAGATGAGAGAGAAGAGAGAGAGAGAGAGATGCCTTAGAGAAAGAGAAGAGAGAGAGAGAGAGAGAGAGAGAGAGAGAGAGAGAGAGGAGAGAGAGAGAGAGAGAGAGAGAGAGAGAGAGGGGAGAGAGAGAGAGAGAGAGAGAGAGAGAGAGAGAGAGGAGAGAGAGGGGAGAGAGAGAGAGAGAGAGAGAGAGAGAGGGGAGAGAGAGAGAGAGAGAGAGAGAGAGAGAGAGAGAGAGAGAGAGAGAGAGAGAGAGAGAGAGAGAGAGAAGAGAGAGAGAGAGAGCCGAGAGAGAGAGAGAGAGAGGGAGAGAGAGAGAGAGAGGGCGAGAGAGAGAGAGAGAGAGAGAGAGAGAGAGAGAGGAGAGAGAGAGGCGGAGAGAGAGAGAGAGAGAGAGAGAGAGAGAGAGAGAGAGAGAGAGAGAGAGAGAGAGAGAGAGAGAGAGAGAGAGAGAGAGAGAGAGAGAGAGAGAGAGAGAGAGAGAGAGAGAGAGAGAGAGAGAGAGTGAGAGAGAGAGTGAGAGAGAGAGAGAGAGAGAGAGAGAGAGAGAGAGAGAGAGAGAGAGAGAGAGAGAGAGAGAGAGAGAGAGAGAGAAGAGAGAGAGAGAGAGAGAGAGAGAGAGAGAGAAGAGAGAGAGAGGAGAGAGGAGAGAGAGAGAGAGAGAGAGAGAGAGAGAGAGAGAGAAGAGTGAGAGAGGAGAGGAGAGAGAGAGAGTGAGAGAGAGAGACGTGGAGTGAGAGAGAGAGAAGAGAGAGAGAGAGAGAGAGAGAGGAGAGAGAGAGATTGGAGAGAGAGAGAGAGAGAGAGAGGAGAGAGAGAGAGAGTGAGAGAGAGAGAGAGAGAGAGAGAGAGAGAGTGAGAGAGAGAGAGAGAGAGAGAGAGAGAGAGAGGAGAGAGAGAGAGAGGAGAGAGAGAGAGTGAGAGAGAGACATGAGAGAGAGAGAGAGAGAGAGAGAGAGAGAGAGAGAGAGAGTGAGAGAAGAGAGAGAGAGGAGAGAGAGAGAGAGAGAGAGGGAGAGAGATGTAGGGAGAGAGAGAGAGAGAGAGAGAGAGAGAGACGGAGAGAGGAGAGAGAGAGAGAGAGAGAGAGAGAGAGAGAGAGAGAGAGAGAGAGAGAGAGAGAGAGAGACGCGTATTTGGAAAGTGTGACGTAGATCAAAGAAGCCGACAGAAAGTTCTGGCACGGTATACACTCGTCCAGCCCAGCATGGAAGGAACCAGACAATTTCCCTTTGATGTATGCCGCCGCCCTATATAAAGAACTAGCCAGCCACGAGCGAGTCAGTTTATGCTCAGCGATCTTGATGGTCACATCGGCGTTACAGTGCGCAGTAATGGATTTACGCCTAGGCCCGTGAGACCTGGGCCAAGGGCGGCATAATTTGATGGGAGGCAAAAGTTTTGAAATGCCAAAATTTCAGAAGCAAAAAAAAAAATAAAGACAATCATTTTCAAAAATTGGTTCAGATTAGTTCTTATAAAAAATGTTCTATAGAATATATTATAATTCATTAATTTACTTCTCAATCTGTATGGGTAAGATGGTAATTTTTTAATAGATTAATTATAGTCTTTGTCGAGTAATGTTCTTTACTTTCTGTTCCTTTAGTGAGATTAACCTCACGTGTATAACTCGTTTTGAAATTACTAAATCTGACTTCTCAACTTGTTTTTAGTGTGAAATAATAATACCGTAGATTTGTAAGTATTGAATATCATTTTAATATTCATTCCAAAGTGTCAGAACATTTTTCGTTTATAAAAATAATTTTTCACGAAAAATCAATCCCGCCTTTTCCATAGTCAATTTTTTGAATCATCAAAATAATAAGTAAAAAAATTTTAATTTCATCTAAAATAAAGAAAAATCATTCGAGTATTGTGCATTTTTGAGACTTTTAACCCTAGAATGGTATTGAACGTAAAAATTACGTATGATCTGGTTTGAACTGTTATCAAAGGGCCGTTCACGAGCCCACCACCCCCACCCCTCAGCTATGAGCCCTCCAACAGTTCGGCCTTGACCTCCGCCAAATGCAGCTAAGTGAACCTTCCCACTCATCCAATACTATTTTTTGAAATAAAAACGACATGTAATATTTACGTATCAATACTATTAACCGCAACTTTTTGGCACGTAAAATTTACGTATCCCTACTAATAACCGGTTTTTATGCTATAACTTAGTTAATATTATTCTCAATTTATTTTCTTCCAACTTATTTTTATATTCTAATTTATTTTCTTTTAATGTTTTTAACTTTTATTTTTTAATATAAAAAAGACAAATATGTATAGAGAGAATATAAATAATAATAATAATAATCTGTTTATAGTCTCTGAAAAATGGAGAAAAAATATTCAACGGACGAAGAAATTTGTTGAAAGAACTCTCCGATGGGTCAGATGGGGAAAATGACAATTATGAAATAGATGGATATTGATAATTCGATGATGATTCGGAGTATTCTCCAATTCATGAGGAGGTTGAGCCTTCGGAAATGATTGCAACATGGAGTGGGCTAGATAGCGATGAGAGTCAGCAAAGTTTAGAAAATATGAAGGCAATCGTAGAAAGAGAAGAAATACAGAGGCAAAAAAAACCTAAAACCTCTCAACAACACAATATTGACAGATCATTTACAATAAATGTAGAAGGTGGGGTAGTCCTTGGTAAGAATGGATATGAATGGAGCACACAACCTCCGGAACGTGTTTCGAACCAAGCGCCTGAAAGGATTGCCGTGCACATTATTAGATATTAACTTAGATATATGTTAAAGAAAAGTGTATCTTTTAATAAAAAAAAAATAGTCTCAAACATTAACAAATTTCGAATAATTTCACCAATTATCAGTTGCACACGTAAAATTTACGTATCAATACCATTAAGCGGGAAATAATATCACTACCGTTCTAGGGTTAAGCAGTTCGAGTGAGTGTATTTCACATATCTACAAGAAACAAGAGCGCTACGCTTGACAGGTATTATTCACCCACTACGAGAAGGCGGGTGGCGGGAAAGTTTGGCGGAAGGGTTCATTTCCTTGTAGGGAGGGAACAATGAAAGCGCGCGAAATGTATAGGGTTACATTATTAGGGCGCTGTAGAAAAGTCACAGCAATCATTTTAGTTTTATGAATGCTCTTCATGTGTACAAGTCTCGAATTATTTTATTCTGTTTCTTAACACTAAAAAAAAAAATAATTGATTGATAACTTTAAATAAGGCACTGGTTTTTGTTTTTATAATTTGTGGTAGTTTTGATTCAATTTTTGAATTAAATATGAGTGGCTATCGAAAAAAATTTAGTGGTGCGGAATTTCGTAAAAGAAAAGCAGAAGAATCTACGAAAATAGATAATTTACTTAAAAAAATTCCAAAAATATCTAGTTTTATGACAAGCTCAAGTAAGTCTTCTAGTAATGACCAACAACCATCATGTTCATCGGTGGTAAGTATCTTGTTATGATTGTTAATAATGTTTTTTTATATATAACATTAGTCGCGATAAACATTAAATAAATGCCAGTTGTTTAAATTGATTTTTGTTTCTAGCCGGAATTAGAAGAGATTTCAGAACAAGATATTGAAGATATACAGCCATACCCTTCTCTATCACAAGATACGAACGAGGCGCCGTCAAAGTTTTCTTCATCACAAGATACTGAAGAAATCCAGTCAACGACTGATATTTTTAAATTTAATACTGATCCCTTTTTATGGAATTTGAATGAAGAAACACGGGATTTCATAACTATATCCGGTACACCACGAAATGATCATACGGACTTTAAAAATTCCAAAAATGTTTATAGTGATTAAATGAGGTATTGTTCCAAAAGTTTATTTCAACGTACTTTGAAAAACGGAGAAATTCAACGCCGTGAGTGGTAAATTTATTCAGAAACTAAAGGGTCTGTGTGTTTTGTGTGCCATGCTTATTATTTGGTAGAAGTGGTGAAATGAACGCTTTTACTGGTGAAGGATTGCGTGACTGGAAAAACTCAAAAGCACGCATCGAAGCTCATGAAAATTCGGATTTTCACAAAACTAACGTTGGTCATTTTAAAGCTCGAGCAGTAGTTCACGGGCGTGTTGATCAACGTCTAATAAAACAGCTCGATGAGGAAATAGCGTATTGGAAAAAAATTGTATACCGAGTAATTGCAATTATTAAATCACTAGCAATAAGAGCGTTGCCATTTCGAGGAAATTCAGAACGAATAGGAGATCCTCATAATGGGATTTTTTTAGGAACAGTAGAGCTTCTTGCTGAATTTGATCCATTTTTATCTGAACATTTAAAATTTTATGCGCACCCTGGTAGTGGAACTACGTCGTATTTATCTAAAACAAGCTATGAAGAAATTATATTGTTGATTCAGAATAAAGAACACTACAACAAATTTCCAGTGAAGTGCAATCTGCTAAGTATTTTGGTATAATTGTAGATTCTACGCCTGATATTGCGCATGTCGATCAACTTACTATAATTATCAGATATGTACGTGATAACGGTGAAGTTGTTGAAAGGTTTCTAGAATTTCTACCGAATATCAGCCATAAAGCTAAAGATATTGAGGATGCTTTGTTAAAATCTCTAGAAAATAATGGTTTGGACATAATGAACTGTCGTGGTCAATCATATGATAATGCAAGTAATATGTCAGGTATATATTCAGGGCTTCAGACACGAATCAAAACAATTAATCCTTTAGCAGATTACGTTCCTTGTGCCGCCCATTCTTTAAATTTGGTAGGATCATGTGCAGTTGAATCAGTAACAGAAGCAGTCGACTTCTTTTCTACTTTGCAAGAACTATATAATTTCTTTACTATATCTACACATCGTTGGGAGATCTTGGTGCAGCGTACAAATTTGAGAGTTAAGAGTCTTTCTCAAACTCGTTGGTCTGCTCGACATGATGCATGTTACGCCTTAGAAAAAGAGTGGCCTGCAATAATTAATGCACTGGAATTTATTGCCAAAAGCAGAGATGAGAAACCGACTACGCGAAGTCTGAAGCTACGGGATTACAGCGAAAATTACAGAATTTAGAAACAGCAATCCTAGTCATTGTTTGGAATGTAATTTTAGATCGTCTTAATGCTGCTAGTAAGAAGCTTCAAGAATCTCAAGCTGATTTATCATCTGTTGTTCAGATCTATAGTTCTCTGGATCTATTTCTTCAAGACATGAGAGACAGACAGTTTTCTGAATATGAAGAAAAAGCCAAAGCGCTATCTGGAGTTCACGATTATTATCGTTATGATACTCGTCGCAAAAAAACCAGAACAATTCAGCCAGATGAGTCACGGGCAAATGAAAGAACACCTTTTTCTGGACAAGAAAATTTTCGCACAAATGTTTATTATCCTATTCTAGACACTTTGAGTGTACAATTGGTCGGGCGTAAAAGTGCATATGATAAGCTTTACGAAAATTTCAATTTTTTTGATGATTTATCTGAAATAGATATAAACGAATTGAAAAATCTCTACTAGTCAGTAAGTATCCTGACGATTTGGAAGAGAAGTTAGGCAATGAATGTATTCATTTACATTTTCAACTCAAAGATTCCTTAGCAAATACAGAAGATGTACGCTCTGCAAAAAAAAATTGCATTCATGGAGTCTTCGAGACGTTTATCCGAATGTGGACATTGCTCTCCGTATTTTCTTGAGTATTCCGGCTACAAATTGTTCAGGAGAATGATCTTTTTCCACTCTAAAAAGGGTAAAAACTTATTTACGCGCAAGCATGGGCCAAGATAGGCTTAATGCTCTTGCATTATTGTCTATTGAAGCTCAACTAGTCCAAGAAATTAATTATAACGATATAATCGACGTTTTTGCGCGAACCAAAGTCAGGAAAAAAAATGTTCAAATTGATTCATATTAAAAAAATATTTATTATTTATCTGTCTGAAGTTTATAACTTATTTATTTGTAATGTTTATTGGTTATATTTAAAAAATTATGTTTCAATAAATAAAGTGATTTTAAAATAAAAATATGGGATCAAAATTAATGAAATTCATTTAAATGAACTTTATTATCAAAAAGGGCGGCGCTTCGAACGGGGCCTAAGTCGGCAGCAAGCCTAAATCCGTCACTAACAGTGCGACTTAGTGCAGTGTGATAAAATGTTTTTTATAAGAAGAACAGTGTTGTTCCGTGACTGTAAGTAACAGTTTAGTGTCGTGTTTAAGACAGTGCCGTGCCGCGAAGTAAAGGACCTCGCAGTGCCGTCATTCTGTGAATTTCAGTGACCGTGAGTGAATTACTGGACTGTGTAATCTGAAGAACGGAGACGCTATTAGTGTATACTGTGAGTAGTAATTAAGAATAATCACCAAGTGTATTGTGCATTGTGAAATAAATTGTGCAGTGATAAAAACTGTGAAACTTGCGAGTATTTAATTTTGCAATCCAAAAGAACTCTTATTAAAAACGTTTATTACTGGTTTTGGCAACTAACCAAAAAAACGTAACAATATATATATATATATATATATATATATATATATATATATATATATGAGTGTGTGGATATATTTGTCTGTTAACACTCTAGCGGTCGCGATTTTTGTTTAACCGTCACCAAACGCGGTATTTAATCTTTTTATGTAAAAAGAAAGATCAAGCTCGGTAACGGCTGAAATCGGACCAGTGGGAGGAGGGTTTAGAGAAGGAGGAATTTCGAAAATTCAACATTTCTCCGTTACTATACGTCGGATGGAAAAATTGTATAGAACCAATGTTATTGCAATTTAAATCTACTATAAATATTGTTATATACATTTATTCTCTATCTTGAATATTAACGGAGATATTTGCATTTTTATTAAGGGTAACGGACGAGCTATGGTCACTTCTAATAATTCCCGCCGAAAGTTTGTTCGGCCGTTTCCGTAACTGTTCGGCACTCGTATGGAGATTTCTCTGTTGTATAACTTTACGTGGGAAATCTGCTTAGTTTACGCAGCCCCTGCGTGACGGACTTTTAAGTATATACACCATGAGTGAGTAGTCGAAAGGAGCATCCATGTGGGAGACCAGGATGGAGGGAGCAAGAGATACAGGACATCATTTCAGCAGCATCCCATAAAGTAATCAATTTCTAACACACTAACATCACATGCCCTGCCATAGACTATTCCCCATAATTATGTAAAATATTCAATATAATAGTATCATAGGAATAACCATCTCCAGAATTCAAATTACATAACATTTTCATGAACTAGCACCTCTTAAAACTGCAATGCCGTTTACGGGTAATGCCGAAAGGCTTGCAAAAACAAACCACCTTGAGATAATGTTTCTACCCGTTCTTTCTCATATGTTTTGTTAAAGAATTTCATTATCCTTTTTAATGTTCATAACAACTTTCCACAAATCAGACGTTAAACTAGGCCTCAGAACACCTATATATTTTTTCCCCTCCAGGAATGGAGCGTTTAATAAGGAAGTCTCAGCTAATATCTTTGGAAGCTCTCTCAATATGTTCTCTTACTTTGCCTTATAAACTTTTTCTGCCGAAGATTTATTAAAATAGTCTTAAGGCGTTCCTCTTGAAACTTTGTCGGATCAATGGTCTTCATAACACTCCCCCCCTCTCCTTCAACCTAACCCCAGTCTCAAGGTATTTTCATATGAAATTACTTTTTCAAGGAGTTTGAGGAAATACTTAGATATTTTACCTCTAAGTCTTGTCTTTTATATATTATTGAATATTTTTTTCGTCCTTTCTTTATCGTCTTAATTCATTCTTCTTTTACCCTGTTGACATTCTTTCTGTGAACACTACAATATAATTTTTATGACAGGGCAAAGAAGAAGATTATCTGAAGTATTTAATATTTGTTACTACGCCTCCTCAATATTAAAATTCTTTTTGCATAATTTTAAAAGTGTATTATTATTAAGAAAATCTTTGAAGATTTCAGACACCATATATATTATATAAAAAGAAAAATTATTGACCATTAATGTAAAGTTGTAGAGGTAGTAAACTAGAATGAGAATTTAGCATTTTTATATACA